>VYZV01023202.1:34978-66080 GCA_013401275.1 Pandion haliaetus | reverse complement strand
GGTGCACTCAATCCCCTCATCCAGATCATTGATAAAGATATTAAAGAGAACTGGCCCCACTACTGAGCCCTGGGGAACACCACTTGTGACCCACCGCCAACTGGATTTAACTTCATTCACCACAACCCTCTGGGCTCGTCCAGCCAGCCAGTTTTTTTACCCAGCAAAGAGTACACTTGTCTAAGCCATGTGCTGCCAGCTTCCCAAGGAGTATGCCGTCAGAGACAGTGTCAAAGGCCTTACTGAAGTCCTGGTAGGCGACATCCACAGCCTTCCCCTCATCCACTAGGTGGGTCACCTGGTCATAGAAGGAGATGAGGTTGGTCAAGCAGGACGTGCCTTTCATGAACCCACGCTGGCTGGGCCTGATCCCTTGGTTGTCCTGCACCTGCTGTGCGAGCACACTCAAGATAAGCTGCTCCATAATCGTTCCCAGTACCAAGGTCAGGCTGACAGGCCTGTAGTTCCCTGGATCCTCCCTCCGATCCTTCTTGTAAATGGGTGTTACATTGGCAAGCCTCCAGTCATCTGGGTCCTCTCCTGTTGACCAGGATTGCTGATAAATGATGGAGAGTGGCTCGGCAAGCTTCTCCGCCAGCTCCCTCAGTACTCTTGGATGGATCCATCCGGTCCCATAGACTCGTGAGTGTCCAGATGGCATAGCAGGTTACTAACTATTTCCTCCTTGATTATGGGGGCTATATGCTGCTCTCCATCCTTGCCTTCCAGATCAGGGGGCAGAGTACCCTGAGGATAGTGGGTCTCGCTATTAAAGACTGAGGCAAAGAAGGCATTAAATACCTCAGCCTTTTTCTCATCTCTGGTGGCAATGTTCCCCTCTGTATTCAATAAAGGACTGATATTCTCCCTGACTCTCTTTTTGTTTTTAACATATTTGTAAAAACATTTTTTGTTGTCTTTTATGACCGTGGTCAGATTGACTTCTAGCTGAGATTTTGCCTTTCCAATTTCCTCTCTGCATGACCTAACAAGATCCCTGTACTCCTCTCGAGTTGCCTGTCCTTTCTTCCAAAGACAGCAAACTCTCCTTTTTTCCTTGGGTCCTAGCAAAAGCTCCCTGTTCAGCCAGGCCAGTCATCTTCTCCGGCAGTTCATCTTGCAGTGCAAGGGAATAGCCTGCTCCTGAGGCTTTAAGATTTCCTTCCTGAAGAATGTCCAGCCTTCCTGGATCCCTTTGCCCTTCAGGGCTCTCTCCCAAGGGACTCTCTCAACCAGTGTCCTGAAAAGGCCAAAGTCTGTTTTACTGACCACCTTCCTTTCCTCATAATTTAAGAGGAGGATTATTCATTCACTATAGATGTCTAAGGCATAAAGGCATAAAAACCAAGGGTGAGAGGGAAAAACTTGTGAGGGGACAAAAAACAAACACCACGCTTTTCTCAAAAACAAGGGGAAGAGGAAACCTGCCAGGGAAGCCAGAGAGTAAGTAGACAATTGCAGTATAAAAAGAGAACCAAGATAATGAAAGACCAGATCACCCCCCAGTGATTTCTGCTCTTTGTTCACTGTGGAGGAGTTTGAAGACAGTTCCCATTCCAGAACACTTCTTTATGGAGGTCTTCTTAAGGAGAAACAGTGTAGAAATAAATGGTAAGTCTTCTCATAGAGAGGTCACTAGTAGGTAGAGTACACCAGTGACCTGTAGTGGGACACATGTTAAATGTGTCCCCAAGGGATCCAAAAAGGAGCAGGGAGGTGGCAGGTTTCACTGGTGATACTGAGTTTTTCGGCAGACTAAAGGTGAGGGCTGACTGTGAAGACCTGCATAAGGAAAAATCCAGTGCTGAGCACCTGAGTGATAAAAACGACAGGTGAAATATAGATAAATGCAACATGAGGCACATGGGCGGTGGGGGGAATAATCCTAGGCTCCTGTTCTGAGATGAGCATTATAACTCAAGAACAAGGTTTGGGGGTAAGAAAGATCAGCTGAATTCTCTGTAGTCTTCAAGAAAACAACTTGCCCTGCTAGGGTTTAGAAAGAGGAATGAAAATAAAACAGAAAATGTCATTATGACACTGTATGATGGTGCTTCTGCATCTTGAATATTGCATGTAGCTCTGGTCCCATCTTCATAAAGGTATAATAGAATTGGAAAAGGCTCATAAAAGAGCAGCATAAATGATCAAATGTACTGAATAGGCTCCATAAAAGGAACAAATGGGACTCTCACCTGAAAAAAAAAAAAAAANACCTTCACTTAAAAACCCCCGTGCTAGAGAGTCATTAATAAGCAGGAAAAAAAAAAAAAAAAAAAAAAAAATTCCTGAAGAGATCTAGGAAACTGGGAGGTAAATATATCTTCCTGGTCAGAATCTAGCAGGAATCAAATGAAACTCAAGGGCTCTGGGTCAAAACAGAGAGGGGGTGGTTCTTCACAAAGTTGGTAGTAAAACTCTGGAATACCACAAGATGTTGTAGATGCTAGAAATTTCCAAATGAAAAAAACCCCAAACAGCTGGATATATTAATGGAGAAATTTCTTCAAATACTAAAGAGAAATAGACTGTATCTGGTTCAGGAGGTCTCTACCCGTCCCACTGGAGGCTGGATGAATGCTTTAGGGAAGCACTGATTGATGAACCTGTGATCATCCTATTTCTACATTCCTCCTTAGGCAGCTGCTAGTGGACATTGTAGTGGCAGGCTGTTAGGCTGGATAGACTTTGATCTGTCCTAGTGTAGCCTTCCTTATGCTCTTTTTGCTCTCCTATGTTTAACAATGTATGCCTTGAGAGGGTGTGTATCTTAAGCAGTCTTTTGCCATATTATGGAAGGGAACATGGCCATATTTTAAAGGCTTGAAATCCATGTGTCTCAAAAGACAGGAGGAAATACACTGAAGTCAAAATAGCTGAGCCACCTCCCACAAGTGCTGTGGCAGCTAACACTTGCCAAATACCAAGTAAACTGTCCTTAAGGCAAGAATTATTAGTAAGGTTATGTCGTGGTTTAACCCCAGCCAGCAACTAAGCACCACATAGCTGCTCACTCACTCCCCCCGCCCCAGTGGGATGGCGGGAGAAAATTGAGAAAAGTAGTAAAACTTGTGGGTTGAGATAAGAATGGTTTAATAGAACAGAAAAGAAGAAACTAATAATGATAATGACAACGCTAATAAAATGACAACAGTAATAATAAAAGGATTGGAATATACAAGTGATGAACAATGCAATTGCTCACCAGCCCACGGATCCATGCCCTGTTAATACCTGAGTGGCAATTCTCCCCCTCCCCCCAGTTTATATATGTCACATGGTATGGAATATCCCATTGGCCACTTTGAGTCAGCTGCCCTGGCTGTGTCCCCTCCCAGCTTCTTGTGTCCCTCCAGCCTTCTTGCTGGCTGGGCCTAAGAAGCTGAAAAATCCTTGACTTGGTCTAAACGCTACTTAGCAACAACTGAAAAAATCAGTCTGTTATCAGCATTCTTCTCATACTGAACTCATAACACTGTACTAGCTACTAGGAAGACAATTAACTCTATCCCAGCTGAAACCAGGACAGGTTACCTCATAGGAAGGTTTCTACTCCTGATTTCTGTGAGTGTGTAGAAAAATACAGACGACAAAACTGTTTTTACAAGAGGAACATTTAATTAATGCAAATGTCAGCAAAAAACTGCCTCTGAAGTGTGTGTATGTATGTGTGTGCTGTTGGAGCAGGGAGCGCACATCAGAGTAGCAAGTGCTGAGGTCCTTGCATTGCTCATAAACCTGAACTCTAACATACCTTTACAGGTTCCAGACTGTTTCATGTTTCTGATTTTGATCATCTCTCCTTAAGAAGGACTGCTGAAGTACATATGGGCAGTAGATTTTTGTCCTTGGAGAGAAATGCACTGGAAACGTGACTGAAACACTAGAGCAGACTGTGGCTTAGATCTTAGTAATTACTGGAATACCTATCACAGAATGGATGCAATAGCTGCTCTACTGCAATTGGGATGGTACCACATGCGTCCATTTTTCTATAGGTAATAGAGGAAGTAACCTCATTTCTGTACAAATGTTTTTTCTTTGGACATACTGTTAGCTTACAGTCTATAGATAAGGTTACTTGCAGACTGTAATGTTTGCTGATGGCTGCAGAACACTTATCTTCCACATAATTCAGTTCTGCTGAATCTGAAATAGTATGGTATAGTTCTGGCTTAATGGAACAATATTAAGAAAAGTTCCTGCTTTTTATTTTTCTGAAGTATGTTGTGTAGTATATATTTTGAGATGCTGAAAGTCTTGATTTCACTCCTTTTGGTGGAGGACTTTGAGAAGCTCTTCATCAGCTGACCTTTTAAGAGGCTTACACCTGGCTGAACAGACATGATAGACTCCATCATCTGGTGCACATAAATCTCGCACTGTTAAAATCATTGGAGCTGCACTGATGTACAACAGTGGATGATCTAAGTCAATATTTGCGACCTAGCTGTTATCGGTGAAGTTTATTGATACTCCAGCTGAGCTCAGCTGTGAGGGAAAACCTGTAGAGGATGTAAGTTGCAACTCTCAGTAATTTTGTTTTCACATATTCTGTGGCTTCTTTTCATCAGCTTACTTAAAGGTTAAAAGAAGAGTTAATTGAAATGGCAACATCTGCCTTTGTAAAATAATCTGATGTCAGGACAGCCAGCCCTGCTCACCTATCAGCTCAGAGGCCTTTCTTATTGATGGTAGATCTTAGCTGCTGGGAGGTGAGTTGGCTTCTTGGAGGAGCCCAAAGGACAGAAATGAAGGTGCCATAACCTACCCATTAAGTGATTTTTGAAAATTCTTGGAAAGATCTAATTGGATGCACAGATTATTACACTATGAACTTGAGAATTATATTGCAGACAGAATGTGTGTTTAATCTCTACTATAACTGCAAAAGGGAATTTGATTTTGTTCTCATGGTGTCATGTGCTGTTACCAAAGGCTGGAGATACTCAGAATCATAGAATGCTTTGCATTGGAAGGGACCTTTAAAGGTCATCTAGTCTGACCCCCCTGCAATGAGCAGGGGCATCTTCAATTTAACTACACAGAGCTTCCTTTGATGGCCCTGAAAGCCAGACCTGCAATACCTTCTGGGTAAGAACTCTTACAATGTAAAACTAGACTTAGTGTCTCTCCTTGGCTCAGTGGCCCCATCACAGACGCCTGATCAACTCTAAAGTGAGGAGTTAACCTCCTAAAGGAAAAGTCAGGCAATCAACAGTGAATTACAGCTTGGAAGATACTGTCTATAAAACAATTAGCATTTATAAATCATCTGGATTGCAGAAGGTAGAGTTCTTCAGCCAGGATATAATTTTAGCAAAGTCCTCAATCAGAGAACTTGCCAACTAAATACATGTTGTTTTTAAATACAGAGCCTCTGTTAAACTCTGGTTTTCCCAGCAAGATATTAGAATATCTGTTATTTCTCTTGTGCTCTTCTGAAAAAGGGTCTGTACAGCTTGCTCTGCAGGGGATCCTTGATAAAAGTCATGTCTGGAAGATGATGTTATTTCTTCTGCTGTGTCCTCCATCATCTTTCTCAGGTGCAGAGACCACCTTCAGGATCTGATGGCTGTTGATGTACTACCCAAACAGATATAGAAATAAACATAAATGTTAACCTTTTCTTTCCTCTTAAAAGTGTCTAGGAAGGAAGGGAAACTGAGTCACATACAGTGGATCTATGTTGTCCAAGTTTTGCTTCTGTCCAAGGAGCATTGCTAACAGCCTGATGGCTTAACTATGACAGTCCCAGCTCTCTTTCCTTAGGTTTTGTGCACTGAAAATCATAAGTGCAATACTGTATTTGAATAGCTTGCCTTTAATTTAGTTTTCTGTGTGTTAATTTATTTTATAATGAGAACAAGTATGTAGATTTTTATTCTCCAGGTTGCAAGCAATTGCATTTCAGAATTTGTGTAAACAATAGTTCACTTAAGGAACTACTAAGAGATATGTATACATTTTGCACCTTCTGTCCCCCAGACACACTTACACAGAATTTCAGTAGTGGCTGTAGTTCACCAGCACAGTATTGTGTTACACTTGTCAAAGCCTCAGTTTCTGATACAAATAGATAAGGTGCAAGCCTGTGCAACCCCTCATGTCTTACAAAGCTTGGAGAAGACATGACTTTAGTATATGACAGTTATGACTAGCATCACAAGACAGCAGCTATCACAGCACTGGAAGCATCAGACTTTCTATGAAGTCAAGCCTCGGGGGTACATTTTGTCAGGTTTTTTTTGTAACTGTTGTATGGGGAAGGCTGGAGTTTTCCCAGAAAGAAAGAAATAAAGCAAACAAGTGATAGGGTGTGGGGAGAGAGCTGATGATTAATTCCCTTAAATTTGGTCTGATTTTAGAATTTCAGAAAAAAAAAATCCCAAACCTCTTGTATGCAGTTTTTCCATTGCAGCAGTTTATAATAATTTGGAGAAAGGATCTAAGTATTGGAATCTCATGCCATGATAAAGATTTTTCAAGCAAGTAAAAAAGCATTTTTGGAATCATGTATATTTGCAAATAGTAACTGTCATCCCAGTTATCTCCTTAGCATCGGCAGTGTGTGAGAGGGAGAGTTACACAGGCTGTCAGCAGGCTTTCAGTGCAATAGCCAGGGACTCTGCTTCTCATCCTTATCCAAATAGGTCCAACATGCCTACATTTGTTCATGTGGGGTTTTATTCTGATGTGTGTAGAAAAACAGGTTTTTGTGTCTGCAGACTCCTAGGCATGGGGAGATGTGGCAATATGTGTATTTTCTTCTGTTTGTCTTTCTTTTCTTTCCTGAAGATATTTGTTGTTTCAGGACTTCCTCCCCAAAAAACCCCTCCCTGGAGCCTCAGGGTTCTTCTGTAGAAAGCCCAAACCACAGCTTTTCGATAGTGGTTCATCCCCTTCCTATGTGCAGGAGAGGGTACATGCAGTTATGTCTATTAACCCTCATGGTTTCAGCAGAGCTTTTATGTCTTCATTACATGCTCGCGCACACACAAAATACAGACTCCTCTGATCTTCTTTTGGGCGATTCCTTGGTCACTGTAGTATTTGTAAAATGTGCTGTGTGTCAAGTAGGGGCTTCGGTACTCAAGAAGAAAAAATGGTATTGTAGTTCTTTCACAAACTCTGGAGAGCTCTGTCATCTAACCCAAACCTGGGGATCCCTACTGCTAATACCATACCACTGCTTCAGTTTCTATTTAGTCTATTCAGAGATGCTTTTGATATAAAACATTTATCCTGTGTTCAAGAACTCAGTTGTTGGTTGCTGTCACCATATGCATAAACAGTCTTCTGATGTCAGCAAAGCACCCTCTTTGCAGGTATTATGGTATCCCATAAACCTAACATGTATAGCATTGTACACAACTTAAATGTCATCAAGTTCCACCTAAAATCTGTTTAGAAAGAATAACCTTCCTATTCAAACAGATTGGTTGATGACAAAATGCATGTTCTGTGGGCTTTGGTATCAGTAAGGGCAGCAATGCTTCACCTCGAGCAGGATGGCAGCACGTGTAATCGAGTGGTCTGTCTGGACCACTCGCATCTGCACATGCTTATTCTTTCAGTTCACGTTTATTCACATTATTATTTCTCCCTAACCCACCCCCTCCCTGGCTCAGCTAGCAGACTGGATGCATGAAAGACTATTTTCCCTTAATTAAGATTTCCTTTTCGGTTTAAAAAGAGGCTACTCAAATTCATTCTTCTTTTGTGAAAATCCTTAGAGAAACGTTGCAGTCTCAGCATGAGAAAACCTGAGTTCTACCCCCAGATTTCACGCTGACTGTGAGAGATTTTAATTCTCTTCCCTCTTTCTCCACATTTAATGGCTTAAACAATTGGGCTCCTAGGGACAAATTTCCCTGACCTTTCTCTTCTCATGATACAGTGCAAAAGTGAGGTGGCACCCTGGTCTCATATCGCCAGGGTTGCTGCTTTAGGTTTCAATAAGCTTTCACCACAAGAAAGTGTAAAAAATTAAATAGATTTATTCCACCGTGTTTTGTAATAGGAAATGGAGCTTTTAATTAGGCCAAAAGAAAATTTTATCACCAAAAGGAGTAAGTCATCTTCAGAAAACTGCAGCTTCTCTCATTCCTTCCTTTCTATGTTAGACCAACTCTTTATTTATTTGTAAACCTAGAACATCGGGCTTTGAGCGTCATCGGGCTTAGACTGAAGGACATGAAATCTTTCACAGTGTGCAGCAATAACTGCCAGTTTCATGTTCTGTCCTCTGGTTTAGTGATTCAAGAGGTTGGCATATTCCTACTTCAAAGTGAAATATTGTTCATGGAAATCTAACATGGAGGCAGGTGCTTTATCAAGAATGCCCTTGGAAAATGCAGACAAGAGTACCAAAATCATTGACAATGCTCTTTCCTTCTATAGGTGTTGTAACTGAACTAGTGTCTCTTTATAAGAACCCTTTGTTAGTGGTAGGCTGTTGCGTTGGCCTTGAAACCACTGTCATGGCATGTGGACGATGCCTACACCATGGACACATGTATTGTGCCACGTGCCCTTCTGTCCTGGTAAAGACAAGAGCTGAGTGCAAGGCATTTGCCCTGCATGCCCTGGTTCCCTTTAGAGGCCAGCGCATGGCAAGAGAGAGCCCTGGGGCCACCACGATGGTTATGCAGGTCTGGATAACAGGGGTCCTGTGTGTAAGGTACCTCCTCGAGTGCAAATGCCCAGGAGTGTAGAGAAAGCCTATAAATTCTTTCTCCTTCTATTTATTATGTGGAAGGTCACTGCCGATGACTCCGAAAGTCGCAACTTTTGTCTCTTACACTCTGAAGCTGCAGTGGAAGCTCATACAAGTTACTCGGGGAAGATAAAAGCAGCAGGAGGGAGAATGCTGTGAACTGACATCCAAATGTTATAATACACTTTGCTCCTTGTGTTAGGGGTGGCTGTGATCATAAAGTGGTTGATGCCATCATCTTACCAGGCAATGGAGCAGCAGTTTAGAGCCCTTTGGAGCCTAGCGAGTTAAGACTTTATTGGAAAGATAAAATTTACATGATACTTGAAAGGGAGGGGGGTAGTCTGACTTATGAAGTAAATGCAAAAAAGGTTATAGAGTTCTCCCTTCCTATTAAGTCATTCTTATTTCTTATCTGCAGTATAACACCTCTGTTAAAACTATGATGGTAAAAGAAGAGAAGAACAAGGAAAAATAAAGTTAATAATAATCTGAATTATCACATAGATTCCGAACTCCAGTGACTCCACTGGTGAGAAGGATGACCCACAACATGATTTGATTCTTCCACACGCTGCCAGGGGACAGCACCTGAAGCCAGAATGTAATAAAAAAAGATTGATTTAGAAAATTGAACCCACTGGACCTGCATGGTTTTTTATTGGCTTTTGAAAGATGTTTAAGTCATTTATAAGAATATTCACACCCTTCTTCTGGCTTAAGCCAAAGGTCCCTGTAGCCTGTTACACCACACCCCCACACCCCCGTTACCCCACTGGCAAAGAGGAGTGTAAGAATAAGGAAACCATGTAGTGACAATTCCTAAAAATCCTGGATTATCTCCTGCAAATTGTCCTTTGGGCACTTCTGAACCAAAGATTGTGTCTCTCTACTCAATGGACCTCAATGGGTTTTCCTTCCTTTAATTTGTAGGATATCTTTTTGAAGCCCTGTCAGGTTTTGACAACCACAGCATGCTGTGGCGTAGAGTTCTGCAGCTTCACTATGCTGAGTATAAAGAAGTATTTCCTGTGTGTTAAACCTGTGATTTACAAATGTAGTTTCATTTTGTAGTGTCTCATTCTTTGAAAAGACAGTGAACAATTCTGTTGGTAGTTTTCAAATTGCTAGCATATAACCTGTTGGTCAGCTTTTTTTCCAGACTGAAAAGTTTGTCTGTTGAGTTACTCCTCATACAAAATCTATTCCATGCCTTTGATCGGACTTGTTGCTTGCCCCTCAACCTTTCCAAATCCACGGTACACTTTTTCAGATAGCTTCTTTGGAATTGCAAACATATTTCAAGATGCAGGTGCACCGCTTATTGATATGAGGAATCATAATGTTTTCTATGTTTTTCTCTGTTCCTTTCCTAATAACTCAGAGCACTCAATTTCCTTTTATGACCTTTACAGAGCACCATGCTCAAGTTCTCGTGGAGCAACATATTCAAACCCCAATATCTCAGTCAGCTCAGAACCTACCATTGCGTATATAAATTTGGTTTTACATTTCTTCGTGTGCATGATATTACATTTATCTACAGTGAATTTTATCTGCTACTTCCCACAGTCACTCAGTATTTCAGGGTTATGATGCTTCTATTAATCAGTCTTATCCTACTAGCTGATATGCTAGTGTTATCAGCAGACAATGTCACTCACTTTACTATTCATCCTCTTTCAAATATGTTCAAACGCTTATGACTGGGTTGCACAGTGTGGTGACCTTCTACCATGTGCTTCCCAGCTCCCAGTTCTTATCTTCCTGACAGTTCTTTATCTAGATGAAATCCTTCATGTCCATGCAACTCTTAGTCTGTGAGTTGTGACGTTTTGCCACTGTGTGTGTTTTTTTTTTTTTTTTAAGGGAAAGTTTTTTTAGTTTCATTCCTTACCCCAGTACCATATAGTTCACCTTTAAGTATTGCATTAATTGTACCTTAAGCATTCCCTTTCCTTCATCTGATACTCTGCTTCCAGGCAGTGCTTTCGCGTTCTACGAAGAAGTCTTGCAGGCTGCGCCCTGTAATTTATTGCCACTCATAGTCTCAGTGGACAAAGCACCATGGAAGGGGCCTGCCTTCTACAGGCATTTTGCAGTAGTTGCAGATAACTCTGATCTGCTTTTTTAGCATCTGTCTTATCATTACAGTCATAAAATACTTGTCCTTTTGATAAAGGTCACTAGATTACAAAATTCAAAAATTAAGATAAACAGGATATGAGCTGTCAAACTAGGGGGGGTGTTTGAGATGCATATTAGGTATCTGTCTTTAATTTGATTTTTCCCTGTTTTCGTGGAATCCTGGAATTAGTAATGTTGCTTTTAAGTGGCAGAGACCTTCAGATAACATCATTATTCAATGTAGTAAACAACTTTCTCATGGCAGTTTCTGGTACAGATTCCCAGAAGCGGACTGCATACTGAAAAAATTGGACAGCAATGAACATGTTGTGATAACAGTTCCATTGTAAGTCCCTGCGTTTACATTTTAGTATGCAGCAAAGGTTGATTCTAGTCTAGGAATTATATTGAAATGTTCATCATTGGAATTGAGGCTGCAGGTTAGTAAGTGAGGATTGCATACAAAACTTCAACCCATGCAATAAAACATAACCTTCTCTTATCACCAATGGCAACTGTTACCAGAGCTGGAATTCATGGTCTGTTTGCCCTTGGAAGAACTGTGTATTAAAGAACGAGATGGAGGAGGGAATCAATGATCAGGGCTTCCTTTGCAGCAGGGTATTCTGAAGAGGTGACAGTGGCAAATAACACCATATTCTTGTGGTGGAGGACTTGGCAGGGGTTTTTAAACTACACAGCTTACAGCTCATTGAAATGTGGAAGTTGTTATTGTTCATAGCTCTCAATTTCAGCAGAAGTTAAGGCAGTGATGGAAAAGTTGCATTACAGATTATCACATGAACTGTTAAGCTGCCCTGACGGAAATGGATTGTTTCAACAGCCCTCACTGGAATAGACTGAGGGGATGTAACAGGGTCAGAACTGTAAAATGGCAACATTTTCGAAATGACATCATCTGAGCATATGTGGTTTCACAGAAAATATAAGAACCACTGTGTGGGAACATGTGTGTGGGACCTGTGCTTCAGGAGCTGAGGACCAGCAGCTGGAGTAGCAGGAGAATTACCTGTCCCAGCCTCTGTGTGAAGTGAGCTGGATTGAACGCTATGCACTGGGCTTCAGTTACGTGAAGCTAGTTGAAGCAAAGGACTGTTGTATTTCTCCTTTCCCCAAGTCCGTAAACTAACAAATGCATAGGAATGATGGAAGCAGCATCAGATTCAGGCCGTGACTGTGAAGTACTGGGTGATTACTGTTGTACAGAAAATGAACACTTCATTTTACGATCACTGGCTGTGTTGGACATATATATATATATATATTGCCCCATGTACTATGGGAGTATAAACTCACATGCAAATCACTGGCTTCTCTAAAGACAGATTTTTCTGAGCAGGGAGCTGATACTGCAAGTTTATTTTCAGATAAACTTCAGGTGGTATGGAATGAGTAGAAAGATATCTTGTAGGGGTTGATTTTTGGTAAAGACATTTTTTCATGTACCATGTTCAAGGGAGAAAGGAAATTGTCAGAGAAGATCAGAGAAAAAGTATCCTTTTACAATGAATATTTAGTATAAGAATGCATATACCATGCTAAGAATTTGCCACTAAGAATTTCTACACTATCTTTACTTTTCAGAGTTATATAAGAGTTTTTATGGTCATTTTCAGCTGGAACTCTGTAAAACTTGCTTATCAGGGAAGTTTTCTTGTCTAGTCATGACGTTTACCAAATATTAAGTAGTTGTCCTACCCTATGATTTCTTTGCTCTGAATCACTCTTATCGTAAATATTTTCATAAGCAAGTACCCTGCCCTGTGCTTAACTTTTAACCTTATTTTTTAAAGACTTCATGAATTACACCTAGAATTTATATTGAAATTCTGTATGCTTGCTGGCAAGAGATGTTGATTTGAATAATTGCACTAAGATTAGATAACTTTCCTTTAAAATATAAAAGATCAAGGTTTCAAAAAGGTTCTAATAAAACCAGAACTAAAAACCTGGAAAAGTCAGTGCTGGGGAAGTGGGAGAGATGGAAGACAGCCAAATAAACTGGAAGTTTCATTATTCCCCACTTCTATTATTTTAGTACAGGTCTTGCACTATTTAGAGCTTTCTCTTGATGCTCTGCTTCCTGGAACCCTGCGATTATCAGAAGAGTAGATTTTCATTAAAAGTATTTCAGGACCTCACTGAAAACTGAAATAAAATCATAGGAAAAAATATTTAAATAACACACGTAAAGATTGAGAAGGTAAAAGGCAAATAATGTATTGTTTTCAAAATATGACTTGAAAGGTGTCACTTAATGCTTACTTTTAAGTATATTTCAGACTTGTTTTGACTGAAAATTTTTGCTTAAAATGATAGTTTTCTTTGAGATGCTCTTAATGTTTTCTTTAATTGAAGGTTTACATTAACAGCACTATAAATAACTGAATTCCCAAATGCTTAGATTCTTTCATCAAGTTAGAGAAATTTTTGCCAGTAAAACAAATACAAGAATATCCAGGAAATACTCTATGAATGATATGTCTACAGGTGAAAAGCATAAGCAAATGAGAAGGACTCATAAGATCACTGAACATGTCCAAAGCGCATTGACAGGATGTGAGGAGTTTAGTTACCAGCACTGTTAGCTTATTATAGGAAGGATATTGATGCTGTATCTCCTAAGTCCTCTCTTTCAGGCTTTCCATACTTGGAAACCATGTCTGGTTCTAACCTAGGGAAGCAGGTCTTCAGAAACTCCTTTTATTTCCAAGGAAGAGAGGGCAATTTAAAGATTTAATCATTCCCTGGAGCAACCGCCCTCTCATGTCAAGAGGAGCATTAGCTTCTCTTTGTGCAAACTCCACAGCTGCGCAGACTTGATTATCTGGGCACTGAAGAGGTCATTAGAATGAAGGTGCTTATCCACAGTGGTATCATCTGGTTACCTGAGCTGCACTTCTGACTTTGACACTCTGAAAATTATGCAAGACTAAGAGTTAGTCTTCCTTTCCATATTACCTTCTATTTGTCCTTTTCATGGTTCCTCAGGAAGATCATTCTTACTGTTTTTCTAGAGATTTTCTGAAGTTGCAAGCTAAGTGAAGCTACTTGCATAGATTGGCACAAAATATTTTGTTATAAATCATCATGTGTCATCCCAAGTTATCCAACTATATTTGCATCAGAAAAGTTTTAAGCCCTGCTGCTCAACACAGAAACAGCAGAAGGGTGACAGTTTAAGCAGCGACCTCAAAGCAGTCACAGTCCTGAAGGAGCTGGCCCTGGCCTCAAAGGAACGAGCTGGCAAAGCTTATGATCTCCATTATCTTCTGCAGTGGGTGTTTTCAAATGCCAGACCCCTTATGATTTCTATTTTACTCATTCCCCTGTTGATTTGATCAAATGTTATTATTAACTTATTAGTTGGTTATGACTTCAGTTAAAACCTTGATGAACAGTGTTCAATTTTAGTCAGTCTATCCTAACAATATCTTGATTTAATTTCTTTTTATGCACTTGCTTATTAGTTTTCAGTAAAATTCAAAAGGACATGCAAATATAATAAACCCTTATATTATTTACTTCTGTTGTATGTTTTATGCTAGAGCCTACAATAGGCTGACAGAGAAGTCAGTGTTTGTGGAAGTGAGGGATTATGGACGAGAGGAAGGACCAGGCTGAAATTGAGAGGAGAAGGCTGATGGGGATTACAGAGCAAAAGGTCTTCTTAAATGCACCTCTGAGGAGAGATGCAATAAAAAGGAGAGGGAGCAGAGGCTGGAAATGGCAGCAGGAGGAAGAGAGATGTGTGCCTTTGAGGGGGGTACAAGGGTGAGGAGTACATCTGGCTGTTGCAAGGGAAGGTGTGGGTGAAGACACCTTTGTGGAAGTGCAAAGAGGCTGAAGGGAGAATCATATTACTATTTCATTTCTCACTATTATGATGGTAAAGCTGAAAAGGCTGTCTGTCCTCAGAACAAATCAACGTGTCTCATGTAGATTTACCCTGATGGATGGTAACATAATCACGTCCACCTCTGAATAGACAAGGGGCTGTGCAATGCCTTTGCTTTGAGTCAGGGCTATCAGTGAGGCAGCAACCAAGACGAAATGAAAAGAAAGCATACGTTAAGCTATTAATCAATCTGCAAAAAAGCAGGTGATCCTGGAGTTTCTGTGTGCTACTCAGAAATCAGTGTATATAAAGGCTAACTAATGCAGGGAGAAAGATGATGGAAGTCTTCCTATGACAATCCTGTTGTGTTCACACGGTGCTGAAAATTTGGAAGATACTAAGAGTGTTACATGAAAACTCATTACCTACTAAGAATGCAACATTCTTCAAGCAAACGCACACAGTAATTTGCAGCAGATGTAGTGCTTAAAACTTTAATGACACAATGATATTTCAGTGTTAAATATGACATTTTCCTTTGTCTTCACTGGGACAGTGTCTTTGATGGATGAGAGAATGGAAGATAGCAGAGAAGAGGAAGTAATACCTACTTTGGTACCAACTGCAAACATTTTTCCTGCTTTTTATTCTCAGTATCTCTACAGCAAAATATAAGATTTTTTATATTTCAGTGGTTTTTTCAGGATCAGTGCTATATATTTTACATCCAGTGTCAACTTTTTTGTTGATTAATGCTAGTCAGGAACTTTGCAGAGGATAAGGTCTTTATTCTGTCATTTTATACTGTCACGCCGCTCAGGGGAAACAAGAATATGGATGCAGGATATCAATGTAACAGCTCAGGAGAGAAATACAATTAATATTCTTTCCAAATGGTTGAGATACTGTGTAATAATTTGAGATAAATATCTTTTACACCTCTGTTTACAAGAAATAAAGAATGTTGGAAAAGCAGAGGGAACTATAAAATACTGGGGAAAATAAAATGTGAAAATACTTGGAAGACTTGCAAATACACAGATTTATTGATGAGAATAGAAATATGAATATATGAACACTAATAAATGAAGTAGTTTAGCTTTTGTACTGTGATCATTATCTCTGAAAAATACTGTAAAACTTGAAGACCTGACAGACTGATGAAAGGCAAGTACTATGTTAGTTTTCAACAAGAATTTAAAAAAAAGAAAACAAACTATGGAAGAAAATTAAGCCTGATAGTTGCTCTCATAAATGTAATTACTTTTCCTAATAAAAAAGTCTTTATGGTACAAGAAAAATGTCTTGACTGTTTCAAAGGCACAACCAGCATAAATGAGAGCTTTGGTTATAAAGAAGAAATACTGGAATTAATGTACATGTTCTTATTAACAGAATTACCAAAATGCTTTTGAAAGAGTAAGTGTATGAACTTGTATTGTAGTGAATCAAAATTGATTTATTAGCTGTACAAGAAACTCTTCTTTTTAAAGTTTAAACAACTGTAAACCTACAGTAATAAAACTAGTTACAAGGACATGAGCTTGCTGACTTTTTAAAAATCTTTAAAATACTACATGACACCAAGATGAAATTAAATTGAATGATTGGTGTGGAGCAATGTTGTTAACCTATTTGATTTTTCTGTGTTTCAGGTAAGGGGAGAAAGGTATTAAAAAAAGGCCCAACTGGGTCTGGGCATTTGTTCACTAACATTAAATTGTACTTATGGGCAGCAGGCTTGAAAAGTCCCACATATGTTCAGGCTAACCTGTCTGTTTTCTTGCGGTATGGTTGAATTTTTCTAGTTTCATGATGTATGAGGATTCATTTTGTGTGTGTGCGTGCCTTGTTTTGTTTAAAAAAGAAAAAGAAGCTTCTTTTTTTAAAAATCAACAGCCCTAGGTATCACAAACCAGGCTCCTTGAATTCACTGCATTTACTCTTGCTGGCATTATTTTTCTGTAAGAAGTCAACATGACTTGTTTTGTAGGCTTTGATGCCGGTATACAATTCATTGCCTGTCGTGGTTTAACCCCAGCCAGCAGCTAAGCACCACGCAGCCGCTCACTCACTTCCTCCCCCCACCCAGTGGGATGGGGGAGAAAATCAGGAAAAGAACTAAAACTTGTGGGTTGAGATAAGAATGGTTTAATAGAACAGAAAAGAATAAACTAATAATGATAACACTAATAGAATAACAACAGTGTGGAAGTCATGGAACGTTCAGCTCCTGTTTGCTGGCTGATCAAAGAAGAATAGTCCAATTGCAATGGTGACCCTGTGTGAGCAAGAAAAGAAGAAAAGCGGGGATTCCCCTCTTCTGCGGTGACCACGCAATCTAATGGGGAATATTCTGAAGATGTGGCCACGACGCCGAAAAACAGGAGACAGCAACCCCTGTTGCAAGATTGCGGTAGCATGGGGCAAACAGCTTCTCAGGAGCACAAGCTGTACTTAAATGTTTTGCAGCAGATTTTACGAGCCTCTGGGTATAAAATAATAGGGGGACAAATTGCTTTGCTTTTAATATGGATAAAAGATAACTGTAACTGGTTTCCCACAGAGGGGGCTTTCGATAGCAAGGTTTGGGAGAGTCAGGGAATATTTACAAACATGAAATAGTTTGGCATTTGATGTACCAGGAAATCTTACTGTAACATGGAGATTTATTTGTACTGCACTGGTGCATTTGCAGCTGGCAGAGAAAATCATACCAGTGCAACCTGATACTGCTTCTGAGGAGACAGTTTATGAGCAGGCTGCTAACGAGCAAGATTCTGATTCCGATGATAATACTTTTGAATCAGGCAATGTGGACCTTGAAAAAGAGCTGGATTTATATCCTCCTTTACCACCAATTACAGCATATGCTGATAAAACTGTTTCAAAACATGATTTGTTAAAACAAATACACGCAAAAAAAAAAGTAGTACCTTCAGCTCTGCCTTTAATAGACTTTGATGGTAAATGTGATGATTCATTTAATGATTTGGGAAAAAATACAAATAGCTTGATGCAACGCTGTCGAGAAAAAGCTCTACAGCAAGGAGATACTATGTTTACCTTTCCTGTTATATACAGATCCCAAAGACCACCACAGCATGAGGGTTTACCATATGAACTGATAAAAGAATTACAGAAATCAATTTGTGAAAATGGGATACAGATTTCATTTACACTGGGAGTAGTGGAAGCAATTGGAGGTAGTTATATTATGACTCCTCGGGGATGGAAATAGCTTATGAAAACTGTGTTGACTTCTGCTCAATATTCTTTATGGCAATTAGAATACAATGATTTATTGCTAGAACAAATTATGGAGAACTTGTCGCCAGGGATACATATAGATCAAAATATGTTTACAAGGAACAGGCCTTTACGTTATACCTCAGGCACAAGCTGCTTTGCCAAAACAAGTTTTTGATCAAGCTACCTGTATTGCGGTCATGGCTTTATGACACGTACCTGAAACTGGGCAAGGTATCACTTCGTTTGCCTCTATGCGACAGGGCTCTCAGGAGCTGTGTGTATCTCTTATTGATCGCCTTCAAGCTGCAATAGTGTGGCAGGTAGAAAATCTGGAAGCTGCAAAAGTGTTATTATTTCAATTGGCTTATGAGAATGCAAATGCAGACTGTCAGGCTGCATTAAAAACGATTAAAGGAAAAGCTACTGACATTGGAGAGTATATTAAGATATGTCAAAATATAGGGACAGAAACTCACAGAGCTAACATGTTAGCTGCTGCGCTGTCACAACAATTAAATGTTAATCAAATTACTGTTAAATGTTTTGAGTGTGGAAAATTGGGACATATGGCTAAGCAATGTCCTAAATGAAAGAAGCCCAAATGTGATAAACCTCCAAATCAATTGTGCCCTCGTTGTAGTAAAGGATATCATCGGGCGAATCAATGCAAATCAAAATTTGACAAGGAAGGTAATCCCTTACAGGGAAACAGCAAGTGGGGTGTGCGACCTGGTGCCCCGCAAACCAACAGGGTTTGGAATTCAGTGCAGACACCAATAACCAACTGGACTGCTACACAAACAGGCAGCCCGCAAGAACCATCTATGACCTCAAACCTGCAACTACGGGGAGCGCCGGGCTGGATTTGGCAACAGCAGTTGTTCTCTTAATAAAAGAACAGAGGATTTATATTGTGGGGACTGCAATATTCGGGCCTTTGCCTGATGGCATGTTAGGATTAATAATTGCATGATCTAGTGCTACAACACAGGGAATAATTGTACACCCTGGAGTTATTGATTCACATTATCAAGGGGAAATTAAAATCATACTAACTTCAATGCAACTTCTGTGTACAATTCTGGCGAACACAAAAATAACCAATTAATATTGCTTCCTTTTTGGCTACCTCAAAAGGTAAAAAATAATCGAGGTAATGGTAGCTTTGGTAGCTCCGGGAGACCTTTTATATTTTGGTCACAGGAAATAACACAGAAACAGCCAATTTCAAATTTACTAATTGAGGGTAGATGGTTTTCAGGATTGCTAGATACCAGAGCAGATGTTTCTATAATATCAAAAAAGGATTGGCCAACTTCGTGGCCATTGCAAATAGCTCTTTCTACAATTGTTGGTATAGGAGGCACTCAAAAACCCATGCGAAGTGCCAAACTTTTGTCAGTAAAGGGGCCTGAGAAACATGAAGCATGGATTCAACCTTATGTAGTTGACTCATCTGTAAATTTGTTGGGGAGAGATTTATTGAAACAATGGCACATTACCCTAACCACAGTCAATACAAATCTATCCTAAGGGTCACTGATTTAAAACCCCTGCTCAAACTTACGTGGCTAACCTCCACGCCTGTCTGGGTTGATCAGTGGCCGTTAAAAGGGGAGAAATTGATACAAGCACATAAATTAATTCAAGAGCAGTTGCAGCAAGGGCACATTGTTGCTTCAACTAGTTCATGGAACATGCCAATTTTTGTTACTCCAAAAAAGTCAGGAAAATGGCAATTATTACAAGGATTTACAAATGATAAATGCAGTGTTACAACCTATGGGGATTACTCAGCCAGGAATGCCAAATCTTACAATGCTCCCAAAAGAGTGGGAATTGCAAGTCATCGATCTAAAAGATTGCGTCTTCACAATTCCTTTACATCCTGATGATTGTGCACATTTTGCCTTTTCAGTGCCTAGTGTGAATATTGCTGAGCCTATGCAGCGTTATCAGTGGCCAGTACTACCTCAGGGCATGGTGAATAGTCCTACTATATGTCAGATAGTAGTTGCTGCTGCAATTCAACTGAGCCGAGATGCATTTCTAAATGCTATAATATATCATTATATGGATGAAATTTTAATTGCAACCAGAAACAACACAGTATTTGGAAAGTGTTGTGCAACATCTTGTAAATTCTTTGCAAAGCTTTGGACTTCAAATTGTTACAGAAAAAAATTCAAACGATGCCACCCTGGAAATATTTAGGGTGGATTCTTATGGAAAGAACAGTACCACCTCAATTATTAAAGTTGCAGACAGCTATACGAACTCTGAACAATGCTCAAAAATTATTAGGAACAATAAACTGGGTATGACCCATGTTAGGTATCACAACTGTGGAATTAAGTAATCTCTTTAACATTCTGAAAGGTGATACTGATTTGACATCACCACGGATTTTAACTCTAGCCATCAAGGAAGAGTTAAATTTAGTTTCACAAAAGATATCTATATTACAAGCCCATAGAAGGGACTTAACTTTACCTGTTCATGTGTATGTAATAAAAGGTCCAAAACAACCTTTTACTATTATAGGACAACATGATAAAGTTGCTCAAAAAATTCTATATTTGGAATGGGTGTTTCTCTCTAACACTTTAAAGAAAACTATTACGCAGCCTTTAGAAATGATTGTGACTGTGGTACAAAAAACACAGCCACGTACTCAGTGTCTCATTGGTTTTGATCCAGATACATTGTATCTCCCTTTTTCAAAACAAGATTTTGATTACTTTTTTTGTTCAATCACAATCGTTGCAAATCGCATTGGCTGACTTTACGAACAAAATTTCTTTCTCACTGCCTAAATGTAAGTTAATGCAAAACCTTCATACATTAAACCACAGATGATAGTATTAAATACTCCCGTTGTTAATGCTTGTACCATTTTTGTTGATGGATCTGGAAAAACTGGAAGAGGTGTAGTTGCATGGCTAGATAACGGAGTATGGCAGACGTCTTTTGTTTTGTTACAAGGTTCCACGCAGTGTGTGGAATTACAGGCTGTTTCACACACTTTAGCTTTATTTCCACCGGAACCACTCAATATTGTTTCTGATTCAGAATATGTCATGAGTGTTGTACAGTGATTACCAGGATCTCATTTAAAGGAGATAAATGATGAAGACTTATTTAACAATTTTTTTTTTAATTGCAAACTCTTTTAAATAAAAGAACTTACCCTTTATTTATTTGTCACATTAGATTGCACACTGCTCTGCCAGGACCTTTTACTAAGGGAAATGCTGTGGCTGACTTTTACTTTTGTCACAGTGCAGTTTCACTCTTTTGTAGCCTCTCATTCCTTTTTTCACCAGCATGCTGCAGCATTGCAAAAGATGTTCAATTTGACAAAAGCACAGGCTAAAGATAAAATTCATTCTTGTCCAGATTATCAGAGTTGCTTCTGATGCAGTGAGCATTGGAGTTAACCCACGTGGTTTACGTTCTAATGCCATTTGGCAAAGTAATGTTACACATGTATCTGCCTTTGGCTCCTTGAAATTTGTGCGTGTTTCTATTGATACTTTTTCCTCTTATATTTGTGCCACTGCTCATTCTGGAGAAAAGGCACCTGATGTTCAACGACATTGGTCACGATGCTTTGCAATTATGGGGGTTCCTCAAACCATTAAAACTGACAATGGTCCAGGGTACGTAGCTAAATCTACTCAATTATTTTTGCAACAGTGGAAGGTATCCCACATGACAGGAATTCCACATTCACCTACTGGAAAAGTAATAATTGAGAGTGCGCATCATGTTTTAAGGTCCATGTTACATAAGCAAAAAAGGGGGAATATGCCACCACAACAACAGGTAGATAATGCTGTGTTTACTTCGAATTTTTTAAATCGATCACCAGACTTAATGGCCAGCACAGCAATAGATCCACATTTTAAAACTCCTAATTCTATTTCACACAGACCTAAAGTATCGTATAAGGATCCTTTTAATGGGCCTGGTTGGAATGGACCTGTGGAACGAATCATATGGGGGTGAGGGTATGCTTGTGTTTTTCCCACAGGAAACAAGTGGATTCCAGCTAAACAGGTGAAGCCATATCATGAGTTGGAAGGACAGCACATGGAACCCAGTTCCTGAATTTCAGAAGTTGATGCTTCAGCAAAGAATGACCAGGAAGTGCAAGAGGCCTCTGGAGAAGAGTGAGGGAGTTACATGGGGAGAGTTAAAAAGATTACATTAAACCGCAAGTACTGTCATGGCAACAGTAGGAGCACCTCCTAATCCTGGTAACACTTTTCTGGCTTATTTGGCAGTTATTGCTGCCAATAGCCCCATAAGAATAAAACTGAATATCTCTTAAATTTAACTAATTGGCATAATGATTCAGTAATGATTTGTACCTCTCACCCCTATGTATTAGCCGCAGCTACTCGTGACAATAATAAAATCAAATTATACTTATATGATTAATTCAGAATCTCCTATTTATGCTAGTTGTTTGATACATGAAAATATCTCTCAAAAGAATCTATAATAATACCAATGCGACGTCAATCAGAAATTTGGCTTCCTGTTGATCTGACTTGCCCATGGGAAGGTGAAACAGGATTGAGTCAACTTATCTCTGCCATTAAAAATCAGAAAATTAGACTTAGATGTTTTATCGTACGGCTAATAGCTTTTATCATTTTGGCAATAATAATATTAGCCACAGCCGCAGTGGCCACTACAGCTCTTGCAGAATCTGTACAAACAGCACATTCGGTAGCATCAGCATTATCTAATTTTACAGGGGATTTAAAGTTTCAGATGGATCTTGATCAACAAATCTTAGCACGACTGGGCACTCTAGAAGCTGCAGTCATATGGTTAGGAGACAGACAAAGCGCTTTGCTCACACGAACCCAATTACAATGTGATTGGCAACATGTAAGTTCCAATTTGTGTGTTACTCCTTTGGAATGGAATGGAACAGAATGCAATTGGTCCCAGGTGAAAGGTCACCTACAAGGGGCTTTTTCTACTAACATAGAAGGACAAGTGCGAAATTTCAAGGGAGCATTACAGAAACAATTAACTGATCTACAAGAATTGATGAAGAAAGATGTTATGGATGATTTAGCTGATAGTGTCAAATGGCTAAACCCGGCAACATGATTTAGTGGCCTAAACCTGTGCATATGGATCTTTGTGGGTATTGGGTGTGTTTGCGTTGTGTTTTTTCTTATAGCCATCAGAATCCTTTGGGGAATAATCCAAGATGTTAAGAAGACTGAAGCCAAGGTCCTGACAACCCTCGTGAACTCTGTGTTCCAAAACAAAAAAGGGGGAGATGTGGAAGTCATGGAATGCACAGCTCCTGTTTGCTGGCTGATCAAAGAAGAATAGTCCACATATATATGTTAAGATATAAATAATCTAAATATACTCTGTATAATCTTCAAGGATCCTGGGGCAGGCTGAACAGAATGTGGAACATTGTTTGTGGGTGTGCATGAATGGGATGGGCTGGAAAACTGCCCAGAATGTAGTGAGAATGTGCCAAAGTGAGTTAGCTTTGGGGAGTGTTTGTGAGTAACCGTGATTGAAGACAGTCATGAGTTGAACAAACAACTGATATCAACTACAGCCTGTTTGGCTGTCTGCCATTAGTTCTTTCCAGATCCTTGTGGAAACATATATAAGTCTGATCCTTTTGTGAAATAAATGGAATCTTGTACAGGTACTTGGAGTGGTTAATCCAGTCGTCGCAAACAGTAATGATAAAAGGATTGGGATATACAAGTGATGAACAATGCAATTGCTCACCTCCTGCCTATCGATGTCCACTTAGTCCCCAAGTGGTGATCCCCCCAGCCCCACTCCCCTCAGTTTATATACTAGATGTGATGTCACATGGTATGGAATACCCTGTTGGCCAGTTAAGGTCAGCTGCCCTGGCTGTGCCCCCTCCCAACTTCTTGTGCCCCTCCAGCCTTCTTGCTGGCTGGGCATGAGAAGCTGAAAAAATCCTTGACCTTAGTCTAAACATTACTTAGCAACAACTGAAAACACCAGTCTGTTATCAACATTCTTCTCATACCTAGCTCAAAAACATAGCAGTATACCCACTACTAGGAAGATAATTAACTCCATCCCAGCTGAAACCAGGACATTGCCACATGATTGAAGGTTTTCATCATGTATCCTTGTAATATTTCAGTGGCCAGCCTCTAAAATACAAGCCATGTTTTAACTGGCCATAGAATAGCACTTTGGCCTATTGTTGAAATACTCATTAAATGCATATGGCAGAATATTCAACATGGCCTTATGTAATGGGCTCTATGGTAAGACATAAAGAGCGTTACCTGAGATTCCTCGGAAGTTGAAAGAAATATTGCTAGGTTTGTCAAAGAATTATGGAAACTGAAAAGGATTAAAGCAGTACTGTAGAGAAGGGTAAAGTCTGTTTACCTGGATTTAGAAATCACAGCACTTTAAATATAACAAACACCCACTTTTAAATTTACTGCTATGAGATTGAATTATGCTAAAAAGTATTTCCAACAGGTTTTTTTTTTCACATAGTTTTTTTCCAAATACTTATATTTCAATAGTATACCAAATATCTCTCTTTGTTCTGATACAACAAACACTCCTGATGAGCTATTAAATGTCTCATTTCCCTTTCCACATTTTTTCTATCCACTGCCTGGTCCAAGTTGAACTCAGTGATTAAGTGAGGGTCAATTTTCTTCACTGTGATGGTCAGTAATTTTCTTTGGTATCTCTTGCCCTTCATCAGTTGTGAATTTTGTAATGTGTCCTCCCATAAAGAAAACTGGTGTATTGTTTCAACATAACACTAATAGACAGAAATACTCAAACCACAGCTAACTGACTGACTACCACATTTATACTGGTAAGCAAAGTTATTTCCCCAGATAAGCGTGGCCAGTGGAATAAGATTGGTATCCCCCAAATAGAAAGTCTTCCTTCAGGACTCAGACAGATAAAATACCCTGTTCTGTAGCCTTGTGAGTGAACCTGCAGAGGAAAGGAAATCCTTGACCTGACTAAAGGTTTTCCTCTGCTCACCAGGTAGTGTTAGTTTTCTACTGACAGCACGTTATGCCCTATGGCACTGCAGAGGTTAAAGAACTGTTTTTTTTTTTTGTGAAGCTACTTCAGGAAATATTTTGTTTCCTAGAATGGCAGAAGTGCCTTTCATATTTGGCTGTTCTGCAGTACTTCTTAAACTGCAATATAAGCAAAGAACGCCTTTTTTTTAGCAAGTTAGAGCAATCGGCTGATTTTGTTATTAATTTGGACATGTTTGTGAAAGGCAGTTAATCAATACATTTTCTGTACTGAGTAACAGAGCTGAAAATGACAACCAGTGTGGTATGGAATATTTGATTTTCTTTTAATTACATATTTGTTTCCTGTGTTGCAGAAAACAGACTTTACAGGCTTGCGTCTTTGTTTTAATTCCTTGTGGATGAAGAAGAATCAGTACAAATGAAGGCTCAGTTTTGCAAATATCCACATTTGGGTTCATTGTAGTTACTCAAATTCCCAATAATTTGGAATAGCAGATCTTCATGTATAAATTGAGAATAGATAATTATTTTTATCTCGGCAAAAGCACACTAGGTGTCATTGTCTATGAAAACCACAGCCATGATTAAGTATTAATTATACTGCTGGAAGTAACTGCAGATGATAAGAGGCTTGAAGTTTTGGCTCCTCAGCAAAAGCAATGTTTTATATATGACATATTTATGACAAAAAAGATTCTTCTAGAACAAGCTTTTCAGAGAGAGGCTACTCCCAAAGAAGGTATTTGTAAAATACTTTGGTATTTGTAAAAGAAACAGCATTTTTTATATATATATATTTTTTTTTTCCTCCTTTTATATTCTGGTATGCTCTTTTAGAAAGTGGTATTGTTATGATTCAGAAATCAGGCTGAATCACCTCTTCGATCATGACATGTAACCATAGGTGAACTCTGATCACTATATTGTAAAACATCTCTTTTTATTTCAATTAGTTATCGAGCAGAAAAACCTGCAGGATGTCAGAATCTGATAAAGCTGTAGGAACTTCGCGTGAAGTCATGCAGGATGTGATGATCACAGATTCTTTCTTTTGGTTGCGAGTGCTCCTGAACATTTTTAGTGGGATTATAATACATGGTGCGTAACACTACAAAGGCTTATGGGTGTGTTGTCCTGTGCAGGCGTGCAGCTCTCCTGCTCCACGCAAGGGAGGGAGCCTGCAGCCCACTCGTGTCCCGAACCCACCTGTGACTCGCTGTTTGGAGCTCCCAGCCAGGAAAAATCCAGCCCTCGCTCACGGGTGGTACCACCAGACGCCTTTAAAGCACAGCTTGCCTGACTCACCCCTGTGATCAGTGGCAGACGTGTTTTAGGAATCAGCATGGACTGGCCCAGCCAGACGCATGGCCGCCAGGCTCACCAAAGAGCTTAATGCCACTCTCCTGGGACTGAACCTGGTGGCATGCCCCAACTCAGGTGGCGTTCCCTGATGTGCCTCTGGAAACAACTCTGATATGGAAGTACTTGAAAAGTTCTGTCCTAGCCTTTTACCCCAAAGTTCCATTGATGCACTCAAATTACGGTTTGTTGGGTTTTATTTACATTACAAAAGAAAGTGTGATTTAACACATTTGTTTTGCTCTGAGCATACTCGCTATTGATGCTCAGTGATACAGTCCTCTGTACTCACTGTTTGGGAGTATTTGGGTCAACCTACAGATGCCGAGAAAGGTAATAGCAAAACAAAGATGCCAAATCTGCTTATTTTCTGGAAGCTAATTTTAAAGGGCTTCCTTGTTTTCTCTGAGGTCATAAACTGTAAGTAATAGGTAAGTAAGTGATTTCAGGGAGAGGAAAGGTGTGTTTAGTCTCACAGACAAGATCTAAGGAGATCAAACTGCTATAAACTCAGGCTGAATTTAATCGGTTGTTAGGATGCAAAGTATTTGCTGAGGAGGTAACTAAGGTACAAATTTCTGAGAGATTTGGTAGGTTTGCAGCTGAAAATCTCCAGTTTAATATTTTGTTTGACTTGCTAATGGACTGCTTTAGTTGAACCAGAACTTACAATCTTGTATGTGTTCACGGGAGAGTATTGTGACCTGTGTTCAAGTGGGTTCTTGTTTTTCTGTGACCCATATGTGATATCCTGGAACTCTTAATGGTACAACTCCTGGTGACTTGTGTATGACCAATATTTCATTTGAAATGCAGAATATTGATTAAGCCTACAGGACTGAAAAAACAGTGTTCTAAGAAGGGGAATTCATTCACGTGCTACCTCCATGTAACCATCGAAGTTGCTCTGAGTATTATTAATTTAGCTTTGTGAAACTCCCACTTATATTAATAGCTGTTTGTAAGGTAAAAGAAGACACTTTTTCTTCCTTAAAGCAACAAACAGTATATTTAATGTTGGCATTTGTGAGGATTTTAATGAGCTCAAACCATGCAGCATTCTTCAATTAACTTTGATCATACTCGTGTATAATTTATTTTGTACAATAACTGGAAAATTAGCTTTCATTCAGGAAACAATTGGAGCTCACCGTGTCTTGACCTCCTATACACCCATGTAATTTTAATGAAGACATAAATTGAATTTTATTTGGGATGAGACCAGTGCACTTGAGAACAGAATCTTTTATCTTTTCTACCCCAAACTGGCAGTAAGAATGATGGTGATGAAACTAGACAATAATGATGGAAAATAACTATTTTCATTATTGTAGGATTTTATTTAAGAGTGAACATGCAGATGCTAGCAGCGATAAAAATTTGGAGGCAGTCAAGACATTAAACCACTGTGCAGGAAATAACATAGGTGGCAGGTATATGGGGTGATTTTATTAGTTTTGTTCTTTCCCCCTTGTAACTGCCTTGTAGTTTTATTTCAAAATGGGGAAGAGGGTAACATCCATTGAAGAAAAGTTAGATTATCTGCAGGATTAAACTGAAAAGTAGCCATGTACCAGAAGAAGCTGTTAAGCGTATCTTCTAAGACTGAGATAATTTCATGTACTGTGTTTTCAAAGTGTTTTTCCCAGTCTGAATTTGAGTATGGCAACATAGTGATTTTGCTCTCTGAAATGTATATGTGTCTGTTTTCTGTCTCATACAGAGCTGTGTATATGTGGAGTTTGGCACTCTGGCTATCATCCTGCCACAAGTTCCTGTGGGCGGCAGGGCTGAGATGTCTGCACCCATTTCGCTTTGCATCCTCTTTCCCTTACAGTTCTGATGACAACTCTTGATTAGCAAAGTGCATCTGCCACATGTTATAAGCACATTTGAATAATAATGCCTAATAGACAGCATTAGTCTCTGCACTGTTGAGGAAGAGGAAGGACAGCTTGGCAAATGAAATAAGAAGGGATGGCATTTTATCAAGGTCTTGATACTCGGTGCAGCACGTCTGCTGTCATTGAGGTAATTCAGTATAAACACACTTTATACAGAGGTATATGTAGTAAAAGTCTATAAAACATGCACTGCTTTTAGCAATTGTTTGCATTCACTGTTTTATTGCAGTTACTGTTACTTTTGCTCTATTTCTTAGTGAAACTTTGGATTCTTCTTTGAGTTCCACCTGAGTTTATCTGGTCTTGTTAGGCTCACTCAGAAGAGTGCTGAGTGTGCTAACATCAATGGATTGTGATGAACATCAGGCCCTACAGTCCTTTCTCATGCATCTTGCTGTAAAAGTGCAAATTGGTGCAGTTGTGCTCCTTTTATTTGAAAAGCTGATTCAGCTGTGTTGAGAGCCTGATGTCTGAGGGCTCCTTTGTGTTTGAGTACTCATCTTGCTTGTCTTCTACAAGTCCAGGGTTTCTGTAAGATGACTGGACAAAAGCATGCTTCATGAAGCATGGACTTTCTTCCCATCTGATCTTGGCTTCAGCTGCCGATACAAACTGGCCTGCATTTGTGGTTGAGTGCACCAACATGTCAAACAAAAAACCCCAAAACACCCAAACAAAAAAACCCCAACAAACAAACAGAACTTATAGTGTATTATTAATTCCTTAGTGATTACATCAGGGAACATGTTGTTACTACTTGCTGCTGCTTCTTGATTTCACATTGCTAACTGATGTTGCTGTTATGCTAGGTCAGGCCCTCAAATTACTGACTGTAGAGGAAATAAGAGGGGAGACAGGTAGACTGGAGCTGCTGGATAGCTCATTCTGCAAAGGGCCTGTGAATAATGCAGAGTGGATGTTGGGCTTTTAAGAGACCAAACCCTCAGATGTTGGGGAAGTTAGAATCCACTGTCAGCCCAGTGTAAGATTGTTCCTAATCTCAGTTTCTCCTCTTAAAATAGGTGGGATTTTTTTTTTTTTTTGGTCCACCTCTCATTAGGAAAGGCTCTAGGATATAAGGGATCAGCTTCTGATCCGTGGCAGTGTAAACCTCTAACAATATCTGAATGCTTTCTACCTGAAAAGCAACACAGTAGTGAAAGAGATGTCATAATATGTTTGGTAGTTTCACTTCAGGGACAAAACTGTGTTTGGACAAGTTATTCATGTTTTTAGGGGGAAGGGAAGAGACAAGGCAGGTTGGAGAAAGATGCCTTGTCTAAGTAATTCCTGAGTGGGACGGTAGTGTTCTTACAATGTGTAAATTTGCTCTAGACCTTTTAATGCTATTATAATGGGGAAAAAACTGCTTTTATGCAATGATTTAAAAATTTTTAAAAATCCTTAACAATTTCTCAGAAATGAAGGGCTGTTTTAGATTTGAGACTATTATGTTGGGTATAAATCTATCTCAGGTTCAAGCTTATCTCTTGGTTTTTGGTTTGTTTGGGTTTTTTTTTTCTTTTTGTTAAAATCATACCTTAATTAATCATTTATTAAAACCCAGAACAAGGTATGTCACCAACCTTAAACCTTGGGTGTTAGAATAGTGCTCCAGGAGTACTTCTGTACAGTGGGCATGCTGCAGCTTGTCTCTGGACTAACTTCAGGTGAAGTACTACAAAGGACAGTGATGGTTCCTGGTAGGATCAGGTCCAGTGGTGCAATATATTTCAATCTACTGACTCCAAGAAAAAAAATTAATCATAGCAATAAAGGACTTGCAGGTGGAGCCTTAGAAAGTGGTGTGGTGCAAAGCTGTGCCACGTATTATCCTTAAATTCATGGGATGATTGTGAATTTTGGACTATGCAGGCTTGAGTCCTTATTAAATTAAAATATATCAAATATCGTGGTGGTATTCTTTCTAAGGAAATATGGGTGCTTTCAGGATATGCTCTCAGATCATAGATATACATTTACAGGTGAAGCACCTATGCTTTCTCATTATGGCATTGCAAAGACAGAGTTCCTTCATGCAGCAATTCCTTTCAAAACCATATGCCAAAAATAATTCCATTTGGACATGTGGTGGGTTGACCCTGGCTGGACGACAGGTGCCCACCAAAGCCATTCTATCACTCCCTGCCTCAGCTGGACAGGGGAGAGAAAATATAACAAAGGGCTCCTGGGTCGAGATAAGGACAGGGAGAGATCACTCAACCAATTACCATCATGGGCAAAACAGACTCAACTTGGGGAAAATTAACTTAATTTATTGCCAATCAACCAGAGCAGGGTAATGTGAAATAAAACCAAATCTCACAACACCTTCCCTCCACCCCTCCCTTCTTCCCAGGCACAGCTTCACTCCCGGATTCTCTACCTATCTCCCTGCCATGGAGCAGAGGGATGGGGAATGGGGGTTACGATCAGTTCATCACACGTTGTTTCTGCTGCTTCATCCTCCTCAGGGGCAGGACTCGTCACACTCTTCCCCTGCTCCAGCGTGGGGTCCCCCCCCATGGGAGACAGTTCTCCGTGAACTTCTCCAACATGGGTCCTTCCCATAGGCTTCAGTTCTTCATGAACTGCTCCAGCGTGGGTCCTTTCCACGGGCTGCAGTCCTTCAGGAGCAAACTGCTCTAGTGTGGGTCCCCCGTGGGGTCACAAGTCCTGCCAGAAAACCTGCTTCAGCGTGGGATCCTCTCTCCACGGGGCCACAAATCCTGCCAGGAGCCTGCTCCAGCATGGGCTTCCCATGGGGTCACAGCCTCCTTCGGCCACCCACCGCCTCAACCATGGGTCCCCCAACGGCCTG
>VYZV01023202.1:2827-24398 GCA_013401275.1 Pandion haliaetus | reverse complement strand
CCCCCCACCCCAGTTCTTGTGCTTGTTTTGAGCTGTGTTTTAATCAGACTCAGAAAATAGAGAATAAAGGAAGATTAAAATATAGTGTCACAGAACAGTGTGAATTTCACACTTTTATTAAATGGAGCTAGCACAAAATCTGGATATTTCCAGTTCCATGTTAAAAAATATTTTGAAATCTTAGTTGGATATAAATAGCATCTAACTCTTTGTGTTGGCCCTTGCTGAGGTGCAAATGCTGCTGGTGCAATAAACTGCTGCTGCCCTCTCCATTCTTCACTTTTCACAACTAGCAAGTAATATAAATGATGGAATTAGCAACTTGTTAAATTGCTGCCTTTCAAATTTATTTAATTATTCAGTTTTGGTATGTTAGTGTTTCATGCTGATGCGTTAAATAGTGGAGGACCCATTTAACATTGTTTCCCTGTAACTCATTAACATTTAATCAAACTGCAAGTAGATATAGAACTGACATTTATTTGCTATGACCAATTTAAGTATCTGTTGCCCCATTGTTTCTTTTATTAGCAAGGAACTAAAATAATATTAAAAAATACATAAAACAGTGAAATTTACTGTTGGCAAAATCTCTCGTGATCTTTGACTAGGATATTTTTATTTATGAAGCAAAGCAACCCATCAAGTCATACTTTTTTTGCTTCAGTTTAAAGTGCAGTTAAGTGGTGCAGTAAATATTAAATCCATTGATGTATGCTTTACATTTTTATCATGTTCAAAGTGAACCATGCACAATTAGGTTTGTTTGAATTAAAGTCTAAGAATTATAGCGCTCATTTAAATGCAGTGCTGTCTATTAGAAAAAAAATTGTCAGGGACAACTAATGTTTTCTCATTCTTTCTATGTAGTTAATTTAATGCCCAATAAAATTATATGTTTTTCTAATTTTTACAAATAGCAATTTATGACTTAGGCCCTATGCTTGTTCACTGAGTTGAGGCAAGCCCTGAAACAGATCCTGGAAGTGAAATATGAGGTCTTCTATAATTTTAAAATGCTTTAAAACACCAAATATTTGTTTATTTCCTAAGAAATGACTTCAATTTGCTGAAGCAGCTTTCTATAGGTTAACTTAGTAAAACAACTCACTGTGATTTGACAAACGCTGATTTTTGGGAAAGTGGAACAAAGCATTTGGGAGGGCCCATAGTATTCAGAAAACCTCAAAATTTCACTTTGTATTTCCAAGCCTCTGTCACAGAGTTCTGGGGAAAGTGTCAGAATTGCGATACCTAATTTCATAGTGAAAGCAAAACTCAGAAACCTAAGTTATGAGGTCAAAATTGTTATGTAGTGTGTGACAGGTTTCAGCGATCTCCACATAACATTAAACACCCCCTCCCTCAAAACAACACAGCTGAACTGGCAATTGTTTATTTAGCCAAATGGCAATTCTTTGGAAAGCAAACTACTCTGAATTCTATGTCTTTCAGATCCTGGGTCAAGGTCTGCAGTAATGTTGAAGTCATCTTCTGCGTTTAGGTGCTGAAGATGCAAGTAGAGGTAACAGCTATGCTCGTGGGCATATGGAGAGAGGGAAGGCACTCTGTAAAGCAAAGTACACAGAGTCACTCTTCTTTGTATGCTTAATCTGTGATAAATCTGCCTCTGTTGGTTTCAAAGCACTTCAGCCAGGCATAAGTTACTTCAAACAGACATTGTGAACCCAGCTTCTTTATGAAGGCTGTGTTTTGGTAGGTTGAAAAGGATTGAGGTTCCTTTGGGCTAAACAGAGAAAAAGATGGACCAGGACTCGCTAGTGTGATTGTTGACAGATACCTGGGATGGATTAAAACCTCTGTTAATCCTGCTGTAAGTGATTGAATTCAAAAAACAAACCACTGTCTAGGTAAGGGCTTTGCCTCATAATTAAGTGTCATGAGTATTATGCAACAGAACCTAACATGCAGTGGATAAGTAGCCAGACTGGCTTGGATGAAATCACGCTTCCATGTATAAATAATTTAAATTAATATGAATGTCTCATTCAGTCCATGATAGGTATGTTTTCCAGAACACTATACATGAGATAATATAGTGCTGCTTTGCACATTGTCACAGGAAAGGGGAGGAATGTAAATACAGGAGAACTTCTTTTTTTTTCTCTTCTCTAAACTTGTGGATTGATCACCAATTCTACTTTTTCCTCAGTTATTTAATAGCCACTTGTGAAATTGGAAAGGCCAGAGGGACTGCTGTGGTATAAAGGAATGTCCACACTACATACACCAATTTCAGGAACAATTTTAAGCAGAGTAACATGCTGCTTGTTCCAGTCATCCTAAGTGCTGTTTTAAAATTCTTTTGCCTACTGTTTTAACAGGAGCCACTTTCTTTTCTGAGAATGGAATTAAGGAGTAGTTGGCAAAAATGTAGTAAGTAGCTCTCTTTGCCTGCTGCCCCCCCACCCCTGCCCGCGTTTCCAGTTCCAGTTGCCTGAGAAATTTTCGTGGTCATCATTGGTCGAGAGAATAAGACTTGCCCGTAATAAAAAATAGACTCATTGCTGTACTGTTTGCATCACTTCCACAGGTTTCACTTACTCTTTTTTTTCTGCAGAAACAAAAGGACTTTTTTCTGCTAAAATAAACTGACAAAATAGCTTGACATAAATATAAAGGGCATTTAAAACTATTCATTTAAACTTATGTGGCAAAAGAGAGATGAATCCATTTAATCTTTCAGCAATTAAAAATGAATGTTAAATTAATTAGGAACATTTCTCAAATGAATTACTGTGAAATTGAAATAATGATCTGTGCTAAAGTATTCATTTTAAAATTTATGTCTCTCTGATTACTTAATATTAATGTATATTTAATAGTCTGCATTTAAAAAAAAAAAGCCGCAAGCACATAATTTCTGGAAGAATTGAAACATTATGTTAAGAAACACTCCTTTTTTTATAATTCCACTGGCTTCATTACCCATATGCACTAGAAACAGATTTGGCATAGTGCTCCCAACAGTGACTGTGCATGGTGTTTCCCAATAAATATATTTTGAACTTGAACAATAGAATGGAATAAATGCTTGCTGAATTTAGATCTAAATTCATTATTTGATCCCCTATTTAGGAAGGTATTTACCCAAGTGCCTGACTTTAGGTATGTAAATTGCAATATAGGAAGGTACTTTAGCATTTTAAGTCCTATCCTGAATGGGAATGAACTGCATACAGTTGTCTTTGCTTATGTTCATGATGCTGCTTGCTTCAGTGTCATGCACTTAAGCACATGCTTGAACAAGGAATGCTTTACAGAGGGATCTGGACAGGCTGGATCATTGGGCTGAGGCCAATTGTATGAGGTTCAACAAGACCAAATGCCGGGTCCTGCACTTCAGTCACAACAACCCCATGCAAAGCTACAGGCTTGGGGAAGAGTGGCTGGAAAGCTGCCCAGCGGAAAAGGACCTGGGGTGCTGGTTGACAGTCGGCTAAATATGAGCCAGAAGCATGCCCAGGTGGCCAAAAAGGCCAACAGCATCCTGGCCTGTNTGAGGAGCGGCTGAGGGAACTGGGGTTGTTTAGCCTGGAGAAAAGGAGGCTGAGGGGAGACCTTATTGCCTTCTACAACTACCTGAAAGGAGGTTGTAGTGAGGTGGGTGCTGGTCTTGCCTATCGAGTAACTGGTGATAGGACGAGAGGAAATAGCCTCAAGTTGTGGCAGGGGATGTTTAGATTGGATATTAGGAAAAATGTCTTTACTGAAAGGGTTGTCAGGCATTGGAACAGGCTGCCCAGGGAAGTGGTTGAGTCACCATCCCTGGAGGTATTCAAAAAGCATGCAGACAAGGCACTTCAGGACATGGTTTGTGGGCATGGTTGATGGTTGGACTCGATGATCTTAAAGGTCTTTTCCAACCTAAATGATTCTATGATTCTTGACTGAAAGGCACAACTCTTTCTCATATTTTCTGTTGACTTCAGCTGAATTATTTAAATTGCTGAACTTTCTGAAGGGCTGCTGATGGTTGTCTCAGTGGAAGTCCTGTTGATTTTGACAAGAGCAAGACTGTATTAAAAGACTTGGGATTGTATCTTGTCTGTTCCGCTGCGTGGAAGCTTATGCACAACATCAGTTCCCTGTTTGCTGAACAGCATAGCCTGTATGCATTATGCACAAGGCTGAAATGTGAAAACGAATTACTTGAAACTCCAGTGTGACTTCCCATTTCTCCGCCACAGAATACCTACTGATTTGTGTGGTGCATTGTGCATTATTTGCCTTCATTTCAGTCACTGGTTTTTGGTCACTTCTCCATCACTGGGTTCTGGTCAGTTCTGAAGGTTGTATTTAACAGGAGGTGGCAACTGTTAAATTAATTTCACAAGCTTTCTAGGAGGATGCATGCTATAAGGACATCTGTGAAATGGGCAGGTAATTTCACTAAATCTAATACTGTGAGTGTTTTGGTATCCATAAAGTTCAACTTGATATGGAAATTCCTTTATTAAGAAAATGTATGCTAAAAATAGTATGAGCAACATAATAATTGGGAACTTTGGCACACATTTCAGTAAATGAGAAATACGTCCATTTAATATATCGTGACCTTTAAAAAGTACAAAATACTGCTTGAAGCAGCACTACTGTTCTACTGAACCTTTTATTCAACCCTTTTATTAATTTCTGGAAGAATGCCTTGTGAGAGGACACTCCAAAGGTCACTTCATGCAGTGTGTGTCTCTGAGTGGCCTGTAGCAGGGTTTTAGGGGAAGAGGCTGAGAGAGGTCGGTGGTCCGCTGTGCCCAGGTTCTGGCAGTTAATGGCCTCGCCACTTCAGTTGTCATCATGAATAGCTGTGGACAGATCTCTCCAGTGGCTAATTCAGTGTGAAGCCATTTGTGTTTCTGGCCTCCCCGACATCCTGTGACAAAGACTTTTATGATTTTAATTGTGTGGTGTGAAAAAGTAGTTAATTTTATTGTTGCTCCTGATAATTACGCTGGGTGTCTCATAGCTCTTGTATCTTTAGAAATAGCGAATAATGATTTCCTGTTGTCCACTACCATAATTTTATTGACCTTTGTAATATTCCTCGTTGTCTTCCTTCATGCTGCTGGGTCACAATGTATGTGGTTGCTCTTAGACTAGCAATTGTTTGGTATCTGTACTCATCCATATTGGTCTTCTCTACCTTTTCTCATACTTTCTGCAGTCTTTTATGTTAAGAGGACTAGAAAGCAGCAGTACTGGCTTCATATCTCTTACTGCAGTGCCAAAAGGGATGGGTTTTTCAAAGGTTTCCTCACTAGAACTGTGTCAGTTTTGTTCAGTCAAACTGCAAACTGGCTGCAAAAGGAGCTTTCCATTTCACCAAAACAACTTGTGAATTTAGATCAATATTACTGAATAGCTTCAGCTGGCAAAAAAAGTCTTTCCTAGGCTAAATTAAATCCAATTTTGTTTTAAGTGTTTGTTTTTCCTTTGTTTGTGAGCCAAACTGGGGTGGAAAGGAGGAACCACTAGACTCATAAAGACATAGCTAGTATTGAGAAAAAATAGGTTTATGTGAATTATTTTGGGGGAGGGCCTCTCATTTGCTAATGTTCAGGGGCAGAATTGCAAAACTGTGTATTAAATACAAGTGGGGACTAATTTTCTGCTTTGAAGAAAATGTTTGAACTAGTAGCATGCCTTCTGTGATATTTGGGAGCAAAAAGCAGAGGGACTTGAATTCCAATTCTTGGTGGTATTTGGAGATTTTCTGACCTGAACTGATTATATTTTATTTAAGAAAATTGTTTTGGTTTTTTTTTTTTCCTTCTTTTCACCTTCATTCTGAATAATGCTACTATCTGGTTGGGAAGGCAGTTTTCAGTTAGTAAGACCCCATGAATGTGAAAAGCATCATATAAAACCAGTATATTTAGTTGTTCCACTCCTTTGAACCAATATTAATTAATTCTAAGATTTTCTAGGATGGCGATAACAGCTGCAGGTGGGATGCCGTTCAGTGCGTGAATGATACAGGCAATGTCAGGACACCTGCAGAATGCCGCTCATCTATTGGCAACATCGCTATTTACAGCAGTTTTGAGTTTATGGGAATAATGATTGTATTTTACACAGCAATTCTTTTAACATGATACTACAGGAGCAATATCCTAATGGTCAATATTACTTTCTCTTAGGAAAATTCCACTGAGATTCATCTAATCCATTAAGGTTCCATTCCATTCTTGGTCAACTTCTTTTAACCCAATCCCAGTATTAACCTTAAACGATTTAAGGATCAACTTTTTTAGGAGGTAATCCTGTTTGACTTCTAATAATCCCATATTGAGGCACAAAGTGCAGTGCAGTAAATGCTTGTAGGAAAGTGGCATGAAACAATTACATTTGATATCTGTGATTATGTGCAATATGCTGTTAGACTATGGTCTTTAAAATGTGAAGTCTTTAACGTTGAACAGCTCTAGTAAAAAGAGTTTACAGTTCTGAAATTAGATTTTCTAGAATATATCCACATAAAAGCTTATTTCAGAATCACCCTTTCCCCAAAAAGGGAGGGGACAAAAGGCAATTTCTCCCCCTTCTTTATTTTCAATCAAATGATAAGTCACAAAGAACTTAATTAGCAGCAGTACGTGTGAGACATGGACCATAGGCTCAATTTCCATAATTTCCAGACAGCATGAGCTGTATGTACAGAGGTAACATCACACTATTTAGTGCAGCTGGATCAGTAAACAAGGCAAGCTATGTTCTCCTTTTCTTCCACACCCAAGGCCCAGTGATCTTTCTCTAAACTCTATACATTTATTTTGTTTTTTTAAATTGAAAAAATATGTTTTTACCCACTTACTTCCTGTGTTACCTACAGAAAGAAGTGATGTAAATAAAATAAATAAAATATTTTTTTTTAAAAAAAGGGAAAAGATTAATGTGGTCGAATTGCTCGATGCTGCTTAGTGTCCCAGACGCAGTGCAAGGCAATTGTCAGGCTGGTGCAGCCACTTATGCAATTTGTGAGCACGAGCATGGCCACGCAAATTGTTTTAAGAAGTTACATGTGACATGTAGATTGTGGTGGTCAGACTTTTGAACTCTTGGTACATACCTAAGCTTTTTTGAGTTACGCGGTTCAGCCTTAAATGCTGCACAGAGTATGCAGTTAGTTCAGATGGAAAAGATTCCTCAAGCCACAGTGTAGACTCAATGGGACCTGTTAAAATCTCCCTATTTAGATTAAAAACATTTTGAGATTTCAGTAATCTCAGATTGCTACAAATTTACTAACATCTGCTGTAATCTTTCATTCTAATGACACGATCATTTTTCACTTTAACACAGTAGTACAGAATTATCAAGGTGTAAATGCCCGTTTTTTAATAAACAGCTCAATGCCATAACAAACATAGATGTTTTCTTGCTTATTTAACAAACATTTTCACTTCACTGACTGCTGATCCCTCGACATTTGCTCATCATACTGTCTTCTGGCTGGTGATTTTGGAAAGAGGAGAGAATCAAGAAACATATTCCCTTTCTTTAGTGTTCTCTAAACATACGTGATTTCAGCTAGTATTTCTGTCCCATTGTTCATTCTTCCCCTGTAATCTTCCTCTGTAACTTTGCTATGTCTGTGTTATATTCTAATAATAATTGATGAAAGCCTGATGGACATTCTCTTGCTGAATAAATGACCATTTTTCTTCTCTTTTCTCTCCATTCTGATGATTCATGATTCTTAAAATAATTTTTGTGGGTGTTTCATATGGTTGCTGACCATATCAGGACTTGCATCATGATATAGGATTTGATCTTGATAGCAACGTTTGAAATTCTAGACATTCATATTTTCTTAAGTCCAAGCCTCTAATAATTTGTGGCCCAAGGACATTCTGAGCCAGAGGCAGCAATTTGAGACTTACTAGTCCTCTGTGGATTTTTTTGCATAACTTTGACCAATGGCTTTTCAAATGTGCATGTCTCCTACTGTCCTGAGGTAAGGAGATCCACTCAGTGTAACATGGAAAAGTATTTCCTTTTGTTTCTTCTGAAACTGTAGTTTTATTGGGTATCTACCCCTTGCTTCTTGTATTAGAAGAGACTGTGATTAGTCATTCCCTCATATTCTCCACACTCCTTGTGATTTCTTAAATGCAATTAGAGATAACTGTAGATTTGGAATTTTTAGTTTAAGTATTGTTGAATTTACTTCATTTACAAAATTTTATTGAAGACCTGTTCTGTAGCTTTTGCATTATGTGAAATCTAAGTATTACATATACTTCAAGAAAAGCAACTGTGTCTCTCAAAGTAGGAAACATGGTCCTGTTTTGTGAAGTTTCAGAAATACGCATTCAGTATTTTCATACAATTCTGTAAGAAAACTTAATGAGCAAAGTAAAATACTGTCACACAATTCATGAGTCACAGGTGTGCATTCCTCTGCTTACATTAACGTTACTATATGAATTTCTGACTTGCTTAATATTAGTTTTTATAATGATTATACTCTTTATCTAAACTTCAGGTAAAATGGGAAAATATCTTTCAGATAACCGTTTTGGCCTCGCAAGTTGCTGACATGTATGAATTATTTTCTATTAAGTAAACAGTCCTTTGTCAAGTGAGCTATATAGTATATTCCCGCTTCAAAATTTTCGTTCTCTTCCCTAGTTATTACACTCGGGTGACGTTTGTGCTTTCTAAGTAGTTTCTGGGTAACTACACTGTTCCAATTACCAGCTCTTTGTCATGTATTCAAATTCAAAAGAGGAAAAAAGGGGTCAGGGAAGAAGCAAAGTGATGACTGCAAGCTGACTAGTTCACAGTGGTGTTTCCAAAATCTTTGTTTTGTTTACTTTTTCATTGCTTATTCATTAAAGAAGAAATGAGTGAGATAAAAGTGTAATCTCTTTTAATGGGTATCAATTTATCTGATATGGCTTTGTGTCTCATCTCCTTAATATATTTTACTTATGGCTCTTTTCTCACTTCTTTTTGCAGGTTTCTGATGTGTTTTTAACTTTGCATTCACCTTCTCATATAAATTTTCTGTGTCTTCCCCAGCAAAATACTAGGCAAAAAAAAGGGTTTTATGACTTTTCAAAATTGTAAACCCTTTACAATCTGAAGTGTGTGCCAAGTGAGATGAACAATATTTAGCTCTTAAAGACAAAAAGGACCATTTCTCTAAATTTATTTCAGTATTTCTGTTTTCTGAAGTGTGAATTACATTGAAGCATTTGTCAGAGACTGAAGGAGTTAATGTCTCAAACATGGTGGTGGGGGAAGGTCTGTGTAATGGCGCACTCCGCCTAACAACAAACCCTGCCTAGGAACAGGCCATTGGTTAGCAACAGGGCAGGGAGGGCGGGCCAGAGGGTGTGCGGTTCCCTCTTCTGATAGGCTGAGCGGGGCAGCTCACCATATATGGCCAAAGGTCAAAGAACAGATGTACATGCAAGGAGGGAGAAGTTACTCTCCAAATGACCCCCAAGCCCACCGACCCATTTCCTGAAGGTTCTGGAAGCACAAACTGCACATGACACCTAATTAGCCTAAGGAGTTTGAGTGCCCACCTGAAGGAGGGGCAAGGATGATAAAAGGACACAAACTGAAGCCCCATGAGCATGCACCCACTGGAACTGGACCCCCTGGACTGACTGAACCAACACTGGACCCAGGATCGGTGACATCTTTCTCTTCTCTCTCTCTGTCTCTGTCTCTCCCTTTCCCTTTTCCGTAAACCCAACACCTCATCCCTTTAGACATAAACCGTTGACCAAGTCTGGGACTAGGAGTGGATCCAGCCACCCCTAGGTGGTGGATCTCTCCTTCACTTAGAAGGAGTCTAGAAAGCAACGGCGTCTGCTCTGAACCTCGTGACTCAATGGGAGGGCTCTCCTTGTTGTCTTCCCTAAACTAATCCCCATGAAAGCAAGGCCTGTAGTATATGTTTAGTGATGTATGGTTATCACATTACACACTTTACTGACATGGTTTCATGCCAATTTTTGTTGTAAGCATGCCAATTTCTGTTGTGAGCATGCCAATTCTTGTTGTGAGCAAATAAAAGTTGAGTTTTGTGAGTTAAAGGATCCTTGGTGTTGTTTCACTTTAATCCTGGCCTGGGAATCAGCAAATCTGAGTCATTGTCCTGAGAAATTGGGACGTGACAGCATTACTGGTACCAACACTCAGAGGAAATAGCAAAATGTATCATGATGTGACCTACTGTTTACACTTACATGTGTTTGCACCTTTGTGGCATGGTTACACAATGGCAGCAAGGAAGGCGCGTTTCAGGTTAGGTAAGGGTTGTCTGAGCAGCTCATAGAGATTACGGTGCACTTTGGGAAGGAATTTTTTTGCAAGACAAAGTGGAAAATCTGTTGGGAAATACCTGTGAGCTTGGAATGGGAAAGGCCTATGTAAGGACTTAGAGTGGCAAGGAAGCAGAAAGATGCCTTAACTTCAGGAAGCACTGAAGTTAACTTTGAATTACTTTGATGTGTAGAGATGTCAGACCCTGGGGGGATGATGTTGCTTGCACCCCTTCAGTGTTGCAGCATTTAGCAGAGCCCCCAGCGCAGTGCAAAGCTGTAACACAGAAACAGTCAGTTTTCTCAAGTCTTCTAGAAAAAACCCATCCCTTTAACTGTCATTCAAATAACTCATCCCCACCAGTTGTGTATGCAGATTCTGTCATTGCACATCAAAACAGTAACCTGCCTGTGCTCTGCAGAATAAACAAGTAAGTGTTTATTGAGAAGGTTTAATATGGAGTTTGGCACCTTCTCTGTGAGTTAACTCAGTTCCTATATCATAGTGTTTCTGTAGCATCTTGTAATTGACATCATAATTTATAGATTACATTATGCCAAATATAAGGACTCTTGTTTCTTGATGAAATAAAGTGAGCTATATATATTCCAGAAGTTGCAGAAACTTCTGTTCCAGTACTAAACGTTTAAAACAGAGCAGACTTCAGAAAACCATTAATGATTTTTAATAATTAATTTTAGATAATTTTTCCCTTCAACTACCCAATGGAAAAATGATTGTATAAGAGTTACGATTTTTGTGTAATAAAATTACTTTAAATTCTGGGATTTAAAACCCGGCTGTTACAATAATGATCAGAAAGTAGTGATGGCTGGGAGCAGTGGTGAAAACAGGTAAGAATAAAAGTGACTGCTGACAGCGGATATACAGCCCTGCACTTGGCTCCAGAGAGATGCTGAGAACAGCTGTCAGTGCAGTCAAACTGAATATCATTCAAAAGCAGCACAGAATTGGAAGTCAAGAGCAACCCCAAGTTTTGCTGCATCGAGATTCAAGCCATACCCATCAGCATCATGCTGTTCTGGACTCTCTGCAGGTGGAAGTAATGAATCGGTTGGCTTTCTGTGTATGTACAGTCATGAAGAATTAGCTGTAACAATGTTAGAGGGTGTGCCTCTAGTGGTTACCTGTTTGATTTGGGGAAGGGCAAAGTACTCTGAGGATAGCTGTAGATGCTAGCATGTGTTTATTTGTCTGATAAAAAAAAAAAATCTACATTTTCAGTTTTTACATTTGAGTATCTTCTGCTCGGGTCTGTCTGTTCAATTAGTCTTCAAAATTTCTCTTTAATGAGCGAACTTAATCTGCAGTACCATTGCTCCAGTGTGTACTTGTTCCAAAGTCTTACTGTAGATTCCTAAATAAAACTCTGTTAATGTTGGAACCTGTGAAATTGCATGTTGATACCTTACCTTTGTAATAATTCTTCAGCTAGTGTTCAATCCACATTAAATTCAGACCCAATGTGCATAAAAAGTCTAAGCAGTGCGCAGCATCTTGCTTCATGTTAAATCTGCTCTGGTCCCCTCACCAACTATTTTTGTAAAAAATGATGAATTAAGATGAATTTATTTACTTTTAAATCTTTTTTTTTCTGCTGTTGTTTAGCTGTACAGCACTGTTTTCCTTAATTTTTCCATTTCTCCTTTGTTTTATTAGGAAAAATCTCCAGACTTATCTTCCCTCCATCATCTGATACTCAAAGTACAATTCTTTCAGAATTCTTAAGACCTTCAATAAAATTTTCTGATTTTGGAATGCACTTCCACTTGCTTAAAAAGGAGTGTCGAATAACAAAGTCAGCAAATACAATATGGTGAGTAAAGAAGTTACATGACATTGTAAATTGATTTATGTCCTGATTGTGCAGTAATTTATATATGTTCTCTCTAATTTTTGAAGTACAATTTTTTTACAAAAAACGGATGGTAAGATAATTTACTTGGCTGAAAAATTACTGGGAGTAGGTTTATCTCTGTTAATGTTGCTCAAAAGAAATGTTTTAATCTAAAAGGCAAAGCAGCACTGCTCAGTTAACAATATTACCATTTTTCACTGAGTATCTGTGTACTCCCAGTTTGCTCAGGGCAGTTGAATGTCCAATAAAGTAGCTAAAATGTTTGGTTGGGTTTTTTTTTCTTGAAGTCATATTTGAGTATTATTCTTTGCCATGAGCTATTTCTCATAAAGAAATTGATTCACTTCAGATCCTGAAATAAGGTAAGAAGTTGAGGTAATTAAGTTAAAATATACAATTCATTATTAAACTAGCTTATTTCCTGTTCTTTTGATAATAGTGTTTTCTCTCACTGAGGTACTTTAGGCTTCCAAACACTCCACTTCAGGATTTCTTTACTCCAGTATACAAAATTATATGCAAGAGACACATATTAGCGATGCTGGAAGTTGGGAGTTTTAGTAATTTTCAGATTTACTTTTAAATCTCTCTGATTTTTATTTATTTAGTATCTTTTCTCTTGTATTTTGCTTGGGCTATATGTAGCTTTAAAAGTGTAAGCTTTAGAAGGTAAACAGTGGCAGGAAAAACACTATTTCTTTTAAAGAAAGCAAGTCAATAAAAGTGAAAATCAATATTTGTTTTTCTTATTACAGAATCTGTGAGATGTATAGTTGATGTTAGTACTATAAAGTGGTAGCGACTGAAGTTAATATGCTTTAGAATTTGCTGCCAAAGTTCTACGCAGAAAACAGCTGTAGTTCAGCAACAGAGAAACTATGTTTTGCTGTATGAGAAAGAGAATTAAATAGCTATAATAGCAAAGAAAGCATTACTGAGAAAACAAACACACTGTAAAATCTAAGAATTTCATTTTCAGGAATAACTTTCCACTTTTAACTTGCATAAACCTATATTTAAGTCTCTAGAATATCCTATGAAAAGGCACTAATACCAAACTTTGATGGCTTCTTGACATTTATTGCAGTTTTTGCAAGCTCCCACCTTTTGTTGTGGTTATTTTTTAGTCAGAATTTCTGAAAGTCTGAGTTCACCCCTGGGAAAAAACTCACATAGCAGCTTAGGAACTAGATGACAGACTTCTTTGGTATTGGTTTAAGCAGAATGCTACAGACTCTGAATAAGCTTATAAAAAGGGGTATTTTTTTAACTTGATACATTCATGTTTCTCTCACTTACTTTTTTTTTTTAATAATATTTTTATGGTACTAGTGCTTGCAAAATCAGGTCAGGTTGGGGGCCTCATTCTGTTAGAAGATGTAAAAAAATGTAAGAAAGAATCATTCTACAAAATACTCACAGTTTTCAGAATTGCTACTATGAACCATTTGTTCTGCTTGGTATCATCCTCCAAAATAACACTTTCAAGGTGATTTTTAAGTGTTCACCTGTTACACTAGAGTCCTGCTCTTCATTAGACTGGATGAATAGTGAATTATAGTAAAATAGCAAGAAGCAACAAAGTGTTGTTTTTAACTTCAGTGGTACAGTCCATTATTGCATGGGTCATGATGTATTGGAACAGGTTTTAGTGATCTCTGTGCCTGTATTCAGTTTTTAACAACAGCAAACAGTGATACCCACTTCCAGTGGCTTTCAGCATGTCTTGTTGCAGGAGGTGTGGACTCTGTGTGTGTGCCTGCAGAGTGAAGGCGGCAGCAGAATGGTGCATTGTGCAGTGTTCTGAGTCTCGATTCTCTTCTCAGGATTCAGGAAGAGACTCCTGTCTGCACACTGAGATCTTCATGAGCTGGAAATAGTATAATATCCACCCCCTCTGCATTGTCAGTGAGTTGAGGCTAACTCCCTACCATTTGTTCCCGGTTGTAAAGCTGCCAACTGGGAAGGATCTGTGGCTGTGTTTACAGAATCTTTCATTTCCTTGCAGAGCTCTTTCTTACAAGGAACTTTTTCTTGGTCCTTTTGCCTTCCAGAGGCATTCATTTGCCTTTGGAGGAATGGAGCCCTCTGCATCTTTTTTAGAGATGATTCTTAATAAACTCATAGGTGTAAGTGAAACCGAACAAGTTCAGTTTTGTTGGGCAGATAATTCAGGATTTTGTTTGTAATGCTATGGTTACTTGAAGTTTGTGTGTACTGTTAAATGGCATGTTAGAATTACTTGGAAACAGACGTGTTTCAAAGTTCCTTTGAGTTTTTGTTGCACTGGGACTCTAGACAAACAATATAGTTGTCATATGCGCAAGCTTCTTGAATACATCAACTTTGCTTGGAACGGTTTGAAAGCTTGAGAAATCTCAAACCATACCAGGCATGCAGTGTGTGTCAAAGCAGTATAAAGGAAGACAAAGATGACTGTTCCAAGACTGCTGGTTTTGTCAAGTTCATTGCATATCTACACACTCAGTATGGTGCTAGTATAACAAGGGTTGCTTCCTGTGAAAAGCAGCCCTGTATCTGCGCAGCTGGAAATACCTTGAAGTTTACAGGATGGATTTATGGAGTATCTGAAAGCCTTTGTAGTGTCTGGTTTTCAGTCTGGTTGCTGGTTGTTTTTGGCATAGTATTATAGAATAAACAAGACCAAGTATAGAGTTACTGGTCACACCTGTTGTAATAGTATGAGACATCCTTGAAGCATTATTGAGCAAAGTGGATTCCCCAGCAAGAAATCATATAGTTCCGGCTATATGCTATTATGACGGTGAGGATTGTGTACACAGCATTTATGATTAAAACCATGGTGTTTTCAACTGTAACTTGTACTGGAGCACTAGCTGGATTTTTCCATCTTCAAAGTCCCATTAGTTTTCTGCTAAGATGTCTATGTTTTCATAGTTACTGCTAAGGAAAACAAAAAAAAGCAAACAGTGGTATATGCAAAAGATTTGTCATAGCAAATGAATCAGAAATGGTGGAGACAGTTTTAACAGAGTTTTGTTGGTTGGTTGGTTGGGTTTTGTTTAGTTATTTTGTTAGCTAAGATTACAGACATGTCAGTCAAGAGCTTAGGGTTTGTCAGAGATGTAACTGAGGTAAGAAAATTTAATTACTATGAGGAGGAGCAAGATGTGATTTCTTTTGGAATGGTCATTGCTCAGCTTCTTGACACACAAGTCAACAAAGTTAAGTGTTATGTGGAACAAGCTGCTGTTTAGTAGTCCGTTCTAATACATCAGCAGTGAAGAGATGAGACCATTGACTGCTATTAAACTGATCCCAAGACTGAAGATACATTGATGCAAGACGAGTAGTGATAGAACAGTAGGATTAAAGGGTGACATCAAGTATTCCTTGCGCTTAGCGTTGGAATTCATAGTATCAGATGGCTTCAGCATGTAGTAATGTACTATAATGAACTTATACGTGATTTGTGTTCTGCACATGGCTAAGTCTCAAAGTGTTTGCTTGAATCTCAGTTTAACTAATCTTCTTTTAGTGTCACTGTGTTTCTTCTGCAATTTCTGACATTTTCTAAACACAGAATTCCAAATTCTGTGTCAGAGCCTGAGTTACTGATCTCTGTTTGTGATGTAAATTAGGATTTCCTGCAATGATTTGGCTTGCAACTCCTTTTGTATAACAACATCTGTGGTTATGGGTTTGGGGTTTTTTTGTTCAACCAAACACTGTGAAATAGCCTTTCTGTTTTTTAAAATGGTACAAAATCTGATTGATCTCAGTGTGGGTATTTAACAGTGGTTTTGGACATTTCATTGAAGTTTTGCTATGTAAGCTGTCTTGAGCTATGGAGAAAATAAATGTTTAAAAGCTACTTACTACTAAATTGTGAAGAAGAGAGCTTCAGAGTAAAAGTAACAGAAATAAATTATTTTACCTGCACAGTTCTTTAAAGCTACAATTGTAAATTTATGTTCTGAATCCTTTATAGTGTTGCTTTGATTTTACATTATCTGCCTGATGAACTGTGATTTGTTTTTATAGCAATTATTTTCTATTAAAAGTATTCATTTGGGGATGGCTGTCTTGCCTGGAACTAACCCAAAGCATGCATTTACTGTTGAATGCAGTGGTGATGATAAGGTTTTTTGTTTGTTTGTTTGTGCAGACATAACAAGCTATTTTCTTGATTTCAGGAGTTTCCTTGTGTTTTGCTAACTGTTTCAGAACTTCAGACTAATGCTATACAAGTCCATAGTAAGGAAAGTGTTTCGTGCCAAATTTTTAGCATTTTAAGAAATAGGTGCAAAAAATAACGACTGGACCAAAAAAGGAAATGCTGTTCTCTTTGCATATTCCTTTATTTTCTGATTCCTTGAAGATTGGGATAAACCTTTCCCATTGATACTGGTAATTAGGTAAGAGCTTTCTGTGCTTGCATAAGTAGCATTAAAGTAATGGCTGACTTGTATTTGGAAACAGTCAAACTAAAGAAGTCCTCTGCAAACGGTGTGAAAATTCTGACAGGTATATCTCATGCACTTCAGATTTTAATGTGTCTTCATTAACTCATCTCTTGATTCTGGGTCTGCATGACTTTCAAACCCAGGGCTAAGCCTGACAGCAGCACTGCAAGGAAATTCTTCTCACAAAAAAAGTCCTGTCACAAAACTCTGTAGCAGGGCAGGTCTGGCCAAATGGAGGGCTTCCCTGCTGCAGTGTCTTTGGACCCTGCACTTCAACAGAAAAGGTAATAATGAAAGTGACTCTGTGATGTCTGAGCATAACAGGTCTTCCCTCTTTCAGTTCTTCTACATTTGCCCTGTGGTCTCGTGGACCCAGGCAGCACATTTTCCCAGCTGTGGATGTCCTGTTACACGGTACAATGCCCAGCCTTTCCATCGTTTAAGAACTGAGATACGAGGACATAAAAAGGCAAATTAAGTCGGGCGCCAAAAGTTACCCCACGTTTACCTTTCTGCCACCACCAGCATATACAGTATAGGACCTTGCTTCTGTTTCTCTGTGCCACCTTTGGCTTCTGGAGATCATCCATTTTGATTGTTGTTGTCCCCAGGAAAGACCCCTCCCGTTGCAGACTGATTCAGCTTCTCAGTTATCAAGATGTTTGGCGCACACCCACTGTGGATTTATATGGCTTAGTGTTAACTCTCCTAGCATTTTTCTGACCCATCCTACCTGTTCAGAGCAGCAATGGTGGGAGGACAGAGAATTGTGCTTTGTGTTAGAGTACAACTAGTGCGTAACTCGCAACTTAAGGATGAGGAGGACAATACTTAAACCTTGCATGTGGAGGTAGCAATAGTTGCCAACAACCTATCTTCATTCCTCATGTATAAGGAATCATATTGGGATGAACATGTTTACTATCAGCTTAGATTGCCTACTGAGGAAATGATTCATACTGGCTATATGTGTGAGATAAATGCAAAAGGAAATGATTTTATGAAAAAATAAGGCTGTAATTTTCAGGGAATAGAGATCCTCTTTCTTTGTACTATGAAAATGTGTTGGACATCATGCCTTCTTGAAGGAACTGATGATTGTAGATGTGAAAAAGAAATAAAAGAAAATAGAAATAAATCGAAGCATAGGAATAATAAAGTGAACTGTCCATCAAGTACAAATACTATGAATATTTTTAAGATAAAAGAAATACTGCTGTTCAAGAAAATGTGGTAAATAAGAGGAAGGACAAAAATTGGAATTTGATATTATTTGTGTAAATTTGTTTGATAGGACTTTTAGATCCATCCTCCAAAAGTGGCATGTATAAATTTTTCTATCTAGGTGGGGAGATTACATATCATGGGATTGTATGGAGAGATAGTACAGAAAACATGACTGCCAGATGTGATCTTATAACTGAGATCTATATATCTGTGACATACCAAATGTGATATCAGATGGTGTACATCATTATCATTAAAACATGTTTTAGAGAGACTTAAGTCTTTTGGCCTCTTGGGAGATAATTACAAAAATATAAAAAAGATTCTCTGGCAAGCTTAAACAGGTCAAATCCATACTCGTACTTGATTACAGAGCATCTTTAAAAAGGTTTCTGTACAGGACTGTCTGACTTGATAATCCTCTTGCTAAAGTCAATCAAATTGTGAATTCTCCCAAAGAAAAGAGAAACATCAACAGCAAAGAGTTGACAAAGTTATCACAGTATTTGCAGTGTCTATAGAAATGCCTAAAGTGGGAATTAAAATTTCTGGAAGTCTTGGTATTCTGTCATGAAGTTGTGTTATACTCTTGTGAGATGATTTCTGGTCAAAGACATTACACTAGACAGAACAGAAAATACCTTTGAATACTCCCACAAATAATGAAAGATGGATTCTGTGTCAGTGTTGTGGAACAAAATAGGCTGCAGGGGAGCCAGAGGGTTGGACAGCATCAGGGAATAGGACTGACAGGCAGAAGACTACAATCATGGCCTGCTTAGAGCACTCACCCTATCTGTCTGAGAGCAGTTGAGTTTCTGTATGATGTTATTGGTTTAGTAATCTAGAATAAGCATCAGGGAAGATGTAAGACCCATCTGAGAGAAGAACATTTTGGCATGAACCAGTAGGTATTAGGTAGTTGCGGTGGCATCCTGGCAGAATGAGACAAGGAACTTCCTCTTCCTTATTCATTTGTATGTTAGATATCTCGTGAAATAATGCAACCCACTTCTCCATTATAAACTCTTTTTTTTTTTTAATTAATACTCAAGAATACTCCATAAACATTTGCTTGTAGATAGAGACTTTACTGAGCTGTTGGGAACATAGCAGTGCATGTGGCCTAGCAGCACATGCTGTGTGAATCTCAGGTGTCTTGATGTAAGGTGTTAATGAGGAGGAAAAGAAGAGTTGCCTTATGCTGTTTTTTGCAAGGTATCACTAAAAGCCTGAACAGGAGTCTTAATAATGTGGGTAGTTTTCTTGCATTCATAAATACAAAGATGAAAGGTCAATTATTGAATAAATCCTTACTGATCAGGAAAAGTAACATTTAATTCTATTATTATGTTTACACTTTCTCAAATTACTTGCTTCAATACCATCAAGTTTTGAATCTCATTGTAAATTATTTCCCATGGAGAACCTGATTAAAAATCTCAATTGCAAAGCCAAATACTGCTTCTCCATGATGGAGCAAACCAATCTAAAACATCTATGAAAAATAAACACTGGGGTGAAAGACGCATACACTCTATTTTCCTGACTAAGTGTGATAATTCCATTTTAAGTCATTGAAGATCCAGTCTTCAAATGAGTCCAGTATCTGTAATCAGACACCTTTTTTTCCAAAATGATGTAATATTGTCTGCATCAGAGTTCTAGTAATATGAGAAGTAACAAACCCAGTTGGATTTTGATGGAAGTTACATGATTCAAAATTGGAAAAAGAACTTTCACTTGTAACCCAAACCATTTCTCGATATTTAGGAGAGAAACTGTTTCTCAATGTTTAGGAGAGAAATATGCAATCTGCAAGACTTTTGTCTGAAAAGTCACTCTTCAGAGAAGAAATGCACTTTAAATATGGAAAGAACCCCTGGTCTTACTCTAATTATTACATAAATCAAAACTTTTCCTATCTTGCCTACCCAACTGAGAAGCCAGCAGCAGTTAATAAGCTGTATGTAGATGTAAATTAGTAATCCAATTCAAATTAAATTGTATTTCTTTCATTTTTAATAGGCAATGTCATATGGAATAATCGCATTTTGTACTTTGTAAATTGAAGACGTCAGATTGAACATGCTGCAAAGTAATACTGGAACTAAGTATTCTCATTAACTGTAGCAGTGGGGAGGTGGCTTAGACTAAAGCACTCTATAAGGTAATGTCTAAGTTAACTCAAAAAAAAGTGAGAGCACAAGTCCATTTCTTCACACATTACATTATTTTATGAAAACAATGTGGGAGCATAGACTTCAGATACATAAAAAAAGCCTTATAAAGACTGCAGTTGCAATTCAATTGAAATACACAGTTCATTTTCAGTATTTTAGACAGAAAAACAAAATTAATGCTTCACAGAACTAGAGCTGGTTGAATGCGAGATAAAATTTTGTCAAGTGTATTACGCATTTATTCCATTATTTATAGAGTCATTGGAATAGTGTGAAGTGTACAATTGAATACATTATAGGTTGTCATCAGTGAACAGTGATGTTTGGCTATTGCTGTACATTTGTGAGAGTGTTCTCCAAGTTGTCCTTTTTACTCCAGTTAGATTTTCTTCATGTAATAAGTAATATTAGAAATTCCAGCTTGATTCTATTGGTTCTCATGCCACCTTGTCAGTAGAATGAGTAGGGGGAATCCTGCCCTCCCACGTCTGTCCCTTCAGAGCTCCATTTTGGTTTCACTTGGATTATGTCAGGTTGCCGAAGGCTTTCAGTGGCACCAGCCTGCCTTGGCTGCAAGCAGGAAAACATAGATGCAGGGTTTAACTTCTGCTGTCCAAAGCACTGAGGAGTGGCATGTAGTTGTCTCACCTTAATGGTAGGTGTGACTCAGGCCTGAATCCAGTTGATTTGAAAAGGGACTAAATTACTTCAGGGTTTTTGAGAGGACATCTTCCTTCTGTGTCCTATCTAGTGTCCCCAGCTTACAAAAAGGTACACATGCTGTCTTAGAGATACTACGTATGTTGGCATGATCCAGCCTTGTTAGAACAAGCTTCAGTTTTGCAATTCCCTTTTTACCCCATGGGCTTGGTGTATGCGGCAGCGGGGCTGCATGTAATAGAGCTCTGCACACGCACATTGTGTCCCTTGAGTGATTCCCCTCTGGTTCCCACTCCTGTCATCCCATCACACACAAGTGCTTGCAGTACTTCACGTATTAGATGTTAGACGCCTTGCAGATGCAGGAAAAGGCTCCTAGTTGTTTGGGTAGAAACTTTTTGCATGTACAGAGGAAGAAAAGCAATGAAGTAAATTAAATGGGGCTGGGTTCTGCCACCAGGTGAACAGCGCTCAATTAAATTGGGTTCCAATTGCCTTTAATTATTCTTTGTTTGGCTATGGAGAGACCAAGGGTTCAGGAAGCATGAGTTCCCCATTTAGTGTTTTGCAGTCACTCTGTCTCTCATAACGTAGATGTGCTCATCTTTGTGAAGGAGCATATTTGCTTTAAGCAGAGAGGCAAGCTGAGAAGACCCTCTGCCAGCTGCAAAGTTGCAAGTGATTTTAGGGTCTAAGTGAAACTCAGTAGATAATAATATGGGAGCCTAAGCAAACCTGTCAGCCCTGCAGATATAACGTATGAAGGCTTTTGAAAGGAATGAGGAGGAAATCGCAGAGTCTTTGAAGAATTAGTTAGGAAACTCAGCCGTTCTAATATGATTATGCATGCATTGCTGCTTCTGAAGTGG
>VYZV01023201.1:39421-60358 GCA_013401275.1 Pandion haliaetus | reverse complement strand
CTACCTGAAAGGAGGTTGTAGTGAGGTGGGTGCTGGTCTCTTCTGTCAGGTGGCTGGTGATAGGATGAGAAGAAATGGCCTCAAGTTGTGGCAGGGGATGTTTAGATTGAATGTTAGGAAGAATTTCTTCACCGAAGGGGTTGTTAGGCATTGGAACAGGCTGCTCGGGGAAGTGGTTGTGTGACCATCCCTGGAGGTACTTAAAAGATGTGTAGACATGGTGCTTGGGGACATGGTTTAGAGGTGGACTTGGCAGTGCTAAGTTAACGGTTGGAGTCGATGATCTTAAAGGTCTTTTCCAACCTAAACAATTCTATGTTTACATATGTATCTCTAGACTCCCTACTACAAGCTTTCTGTTGCAGTCACAGTTACATTGCATATTTCTGTCTGTTCTTATTTGGTGCTTTAGTTTGTTTTTATTTGTCTTGAGAATGGCCATACTTAAAAGGGAAATTTCAGGTAGGAGTTGAGCTGGTTTTGATCCAAGATGTGAAAGCAGAGCCAGCCTGAGAGCTGCACTGTTAGTGTGCCATCTCAACTTTCCCTATGGGGCACTGGTGTAAAAAGGCAGTGGAGGAAGTACTTGAGCCCCATGTGGTTCCTAGCAATCACTGCTGATTTGTCGATCCACAAATGCTAGGTAGTAGCAGAGCAGCAGTTCTGCTATGGTGTAGATTGCCTTCAGTTGCAGTGACCAAAAAGAAATTTTCCTTGAAGAAGATTTAACAGCAATAGCCAGGTGTTTTGCTTTCTTTGTAGCATATGAAGTGTAAGGTGTCTGGAATAGGTGGTATTTTCTTCTGTAGTGATTTTAGGGAAGATGAGTGAATGCATGGACTGGACAGTGAAAGGGGAAAGGAGAAGCTGAGGGTCAGCTTGCAATGGGAGACACCAGGAAGGACCTTGGACATTGAGGCAGGGAAGACCTTAACATTCAGCATAAGATGTGTCTTAAGATGTGCTGCAGCTAAATAAACCCAAGATTTTTTTCATGTACCATGATGATGAATTAAGCAAGACGCTATATATTTGTGCTCTGAATGCAGTTTATGCTTCATTATGTTTATTTCCTATGTGTACTAAATGAAATTCTAGTTTGCTATTTAAACTCATGTTGTTCATTTGTGCCATTCTTGCATGGGTCCCTGAGCCAGTGAGTTAATTCTTTAAAAAATAAAATTAAAAATTCGTCTTGTATCCCTCCATTCTGAAAATCAGTGTCTTTTAGTAGGGAAGTTAAAAATTCAGCTTTTCACAGCTTGAATATTTGACAAGGGAAAACTGCTCCTCTAGAAATTTGGTCCTATGTTCTTTTGCTGTTTTGACTTACTGTTTCCTGGTTGTTCTACCCTTTTCCCCTCCTCCTCTTGGAAAGAAGAGCTGACTTAAACATGTACTTTAAGATAAATCTTTTGCTGCTTCACTTCCAGAAACTTCAAGAGACTGAAGACAGGACAGCCAGATTCATCAGAGGAGAGAGAGGTTGACAGGGACACTCTTGTTTAGTGTGTCAAAACTGAAAAATGTAACAGATCAGTGCTCATGTCTATATCGGAGCAGCTGCAGTACTGGGTGTAGCAACTATTACCCTTTTTTTTTTTTTTCCTGGACATAAACAGTTTTTAAATAGCTCAGTATTTAAATCCATGCCTCTTGAAGCATGAAGCAAGCAATAGACTCCTTTTTAAGAAATGGTGATTTGCACCAGGAAACACTGCACCCCTTAAACATTCAGTGTTAAGACTTTCTTTGGCATCTGAAGCTCTCCTCTAATGCAAAATAGGGACTATTACAAAACAATATGTTCTGAAAGTGTAAATCTCAGCAAAAAAAAAAAAGTGCCTCTTTTGTCACCATTAAAACTTAGAAGCGTTTAAAACTTTAAAAAAAAAAAAAAAATCACTGAATTAGTGTAGAAGAATCTTGCCTGTCACCATCCATGTCTAATGCATTGCATGTGTAATTCAAATACTGCATGCAAGCAGAAAGCCGAATGCTTTCTGTTTCTATGGTGTGGTTGTCTAGCTAAAGTCAGGGGCAATAATGAAATACAGAGATGTTATCTTTTCTTGTAGGACTTCTGAAACTTACAGCTGTAGCCTGTGTTGAATCACACATACACACCACCCCCATCCCCAAATACTAAGGCCTTTTCCATTGGGTGAGCAACCAGTCAGGACTGATGTGGATTAGGTTTCAGAGAAACTCTGCTGAAGAAGTTCTGGGGCTTGAAGGGGTGAGCTCCTAAGTAGTGGCAAGTTGAGAACACAATAACTGCTGGTGTTTGTTGCCAGGAAAGAAGAGCACAAGAGTGTTAGGCGCTCAGTGGGTCTCTGATGTTTGAAGAGGCATAAGGCAGTGCATGTACAGTGGGGAGTCTTTTCTGTTTGAGTTTGTGGGAAAGAGCTTTCTTTAAGTGTGTCTGTCTGTCCTTTGGATTAATGTGGTACTGCATTCATGGATTGTGTTATATGATAACAACACAGTTCAAATTCATGTTTGAAAGCCAAGAAGTAGAAAGAGGATAGAAAATGTGACAAATATTTGCTGATGAATGTGGGTGGTTATGCCTAGAAACAAGCAATTATGTAAAGTACTTTAGTACACTTGTGGATGGGAGCAAAAGACCTCTCCAGATCCTCTTAGGGATGACTGTGCTTCCAAAGGACAGCTGTCCAGGTACTTTTACCCTGAAGTTGCCTCTTTTTAAAGAAGAGGATGCTTAAAACTCTGATCTTGTTCTCTGATATGAAGAATGTAGGGGCTGGACAAAAGGACTGTTAAATGGAAAGAAAATTAGCCAGAACTAGCAAATGGTTGATGTCTGCTAACAAGCAGGGTCAATACTGGAGCCCATGCTGTTCAGAATATTCTTTGGAGGCCACCTGGGACATAAAGCATGTCCTCAGGAAATCTGGGGATAACTCCACATTAGGAAAGGTGATTCATATGCTGAATGGCAGAGCTTCAGTGCAGAGGAACCTTGAGAAACTTGAGGACTGAGCCAGCAAAAACCTTGGGGAAACGAGGCTGGTGAAACAGGGCCTTGCACTGGAGGTGGAATAACCGCATGCATTCGTATGTGCTGGCAGGTGACTGCGTGAGCAGCAGTCCTGTTGAAAAGGAGCTGGCGTGCTGGTGAATGGCTGTGCTTAGCGTGAGCCAACAACATAAGGCCATCTGAGTAAGTGAAACAGTGTGGCAGGGCTGCCTTCTGAAGAGTGTGGCTGGCAGATTAAAGGTGGTGATTATCATCTGCTCTGCAGTGATGAGGCTTCACCTGGAGTTCTGTGTCTGTTTTTTTTTGTGTCACCTGTGCCTTGTTCAAGAGTGATTTAGGGAGACTGGAGATAGTCCAGCAGAGAGGAATGCTGAAATGGTCAGGAGCCTGCAGCCTACAAGGAGAGGTTGAAGGAGTTGTGCTTGTTCAGTCTGACAAGAGGAAGCAAAGCAGTGACGTAATGGTAATGTACAGATACTGAAGTCTGGCTCTGTGATCTTTGCAGTTAGTCTTTCTCTTGGTAGTGGCAGTGTAATGTTGAACAGTTAGCCACAAGTTGAAGCTCGGTGTGTTAGTACATGGAGTTGGGAAAATCCTTTTTATTGTGGAGTGTGATGCAGCACTGGAACAGGTTACCCTCTGGTGTGACTCTTCTCAGTGTTACACTGCAGTAGCTGGATATATCCTAAAAGCTGACTTTGTATCCTTGCAAGGCATATCATAAGCTATAGGAACTAAATGGTTACGGGAGAGACAATTAAAAGTCAGGGGAGAAACTGCCACTCCATGTCTACAAATTCTTGTAAGCTCTACTTCCATACGAACTTTTCCTTTTGGCATGTCCAAAAGTGTGTGACAAGACTAAGTGTTTCTGCAGGAACTACAGCATCATCTAATGTTGTATACATTAGAAAGATAATGTCTTCTCTCTGGTTCTCTTGGACTGCCCTTGCTTGTCAGGTCAGCAGAAACAAATTTTCTAAATAAGGCAAAGAAACCTGTACCTTTTGTTTAGATTAACCTTGCCTTGGGTGATGTTCCCTCTCCTAATAAAGTGCTGACAGTTATCTCTGTGGCCTTTGCTTCACATCCTGTTCTTCCGATATTCTCAGTGATAGTCTAAGGCTCCAAGAAGTTGTATTGTGCTTGCTCTAGTTATCTGCCTGCTTATGAAAATTATTGTTAACTTTGTGCATATCAGCTTCTACATGATATGTATAAATTGCTCAGAATGTAGTATAATGTGTAAGGGTTGCCTTGTCAGCTGTTCTGTTGAGAAATTCCTGTCAAGACCACAAATGAATACACATAGGATCTGTCTGTAATTCCTGTACAGTTCAGCTGATGCATTAAAAATCCCAACATATGACCAACAAAAGAAAAAAAAAAACCCAAAAACACCACCCCATGATACTTAGTTATGTACACCTATGAGAGAGCAACCACAACTGTCAGCCTTTCTGTGATGGGAAGGGCAGTTGCTTTGATGGAGAAGAAGAAACTGACCCAGAAACTTTGGTTCCTGTCATTCTTTATTCCCCCCTTTTTTCTGTGTGACTGCAGGGTTTGAATGTGTTTTTGGGGAATGGGGGAAGTTGCTAACTTTAAACGGCCATTGACTGTAATGAATTCCTTCATATGCTGATTCCCATTTCACAGTCTGGTAGAAGGGCAGTCTGAATGCGTAGTTTTCAATGTGTTTTAGACCATTAAAACCTCCTTTCTGCTGAATCAGTATTTGGTCATAAGCTCTAGATACCTCATTAAATACTAAATTAAGAGGCCTGATGCAGCCTCTTGTTTTCTAAAATCAAAGTCCAAAATCTCGGGATTGTGAACATTACTCTGAAAGGCCTTTTTGATAATTTTGTGCAACAAAGGAGTCAAGCGTGCTTGTGCAATCTTTCTTTTTTTTTAATGAAAACCTCTCATCTGGAAGATATACCACATAAATGAAACTCATCACTAACCTGCTGTAAAGTCACATATTGGACTTCTCAAGGAGGGTTTTTTTTTCCTTCAGATGCATCTGATCTGATTGTTGCCTGAAATTAATTTTCCTTCTATTTCAAGTCTCAGTAAACCAGCAGTCTTCACATGTGAACAGCTCCTGTTTTACATTGAATTAGTGTTTTCTTATTTCTGTCAGTGTTTTAGTGGCATAAGGGCAAAGCAAAATGGAAATGCAGTGTATGAGGTGATGGTTATAAGAACATTGTGTCTAATACAGCAGCAGGTAACCACCTACTAAAGCATTAAGTTGATCACTGTATCTGCACCATCCAGTGCAGTTATTTGGGATGTTGGTTTTCATCATAGCTGGTTAGTGTTATGCTTGAGCTGACTATATTTGAGGAGAAGCAAGTACAAGAAGCTTATTGTGGAGCAGGTGAGTCTTGGTTGTACTGCATCAGTGAAGCTACCTCTCTTCATAATCTGCCACTCAAGCACATAAGCATGTGCTGCTGGGTGCTTGTGGCTGGACTTCTTGGGCCATTCAGAAGGGAATTGCTTAGTGCTTTCTGCTGGCTGGTTTTATTGGGGGGCACATAAGTGTTTAGTTAATGTTCATCTGCAGGTGGAAAACCAAGTAATGATTCACATGAGTGTTTTATAAGCCAGCAGTAACATTCTGCCACTCCTTATACTGCTGCTGGTTTGACTTTATTCTCTTTACTAGCAGCCTTTTGGGACCCAATTGTATATTGTGCATGTCTTGTAAAAGCCCCCTTACAGGTTATATACATGCAGTGAACAAACGCTTTTATTAGTTCATGGGAGGTATATAAATGACTTATTAGCTGCAGTTCTATAGCTGGGACAACTTCTGTTGTTTTATTGTAACTTTGAACAAGTGTGTATGATTGATGGAAACCTATCCAACTGTGTTAATCTTGCCGAACACTTGTCATGTGGCTGCTGTGCGCCGGTGTGTCTCCTTTTGCCAACAACATTTGGGACAGTATGACCTCTGAATCACTGGGGCAGTCACAGAGCACAAAGTGGAAAGTTTCCCTTTGCTGTAATGGAAAAAACTGTGTGTGAAATTATATTAATTTATATAATTTATGTCTAAACACATAATGGAAATAGGTTACCATGAATATTATTTTTTCAGAACTACTTATTCCACTGGAGAATATTGTTGATTCTTAACTGACCCTGCTGCTAGTAAGATCATGGAAAGGGCGTCATGGTCATATCAGAAATAAAATAGTAGATTTGTTTGGTTAACAGCTGTACTATAGGTAGGGTTTTTCTTTTTTGAGAAAAATCAGAATATGTTTTGGGCTAGCACAGTTTGAGTGACAACTAGTGGAGGCCATGATTCACTTTTTCACTCATTCCCGTTTGGAATGCTGGCTGTGCATGTAGAAGTAACCACCGTAACAGTATGTCTGCCTCTTCCTCAGTTTCAAAACATAGATTACTAAAGCTGTCATTTTCCTTTCTAGTGTTCATTCCTCGTTCCAGCAAATAGTTAACATTATTAAATAATTTTGCCTAGTATTGTGCCTAATTATATCTTGTGGGCACAAAAATGTAAGTAGTACATGACTGTAGAATCACAGATCTTGTATTTTGTTTGCTTCCTCTTTCCGAATCTGCTAAATAGCTATGACTTTTTCCTGAAAGTACCCTTGTATTAATGCTAATGTGCAGTGGTTGTGTAGCTTCACCTGTTCATGCCTAAAAGCTTTTTCGCCTCACATATTGTCCTGGGATGGTTATTTACAATGGATCCATCAGTACAATTTGGTGTGGTGTCACACGGGGATTGAAGCATAGCTTGCTATTTCTCTAACTGGCTTCTCTGTTCCTTACTTGCAAGAGAAAAATAATGTCTTGTCAACCTGATCTTGTCACACTATCTCAAATTCCTGTATGTGGCAAAACCAGGAGCAGCAAGGGTGTGATTAAAAGCTATCAGGCTTCTGTACAAAGTGAGAGCAAGTAGGATGGGGACCTTAGAGTTAAGAGGGATCATGATGGAAATAATAAAACGTATCATTGCTTCAGGAGAGGTCAGTTGGGCCATCTTTTGAAAATATAAGAACGAGGAAATATTGAATAATGACTGAAAGGCTTGATTTGATCATAGGAAATGCTGCTTTCTTGTTGAACTCAGTGTCTTATGGGATTGTTTTTTCTTCTTTTTAAGTTGTATTTTTGAACTGTGTTCAAAACTAGACTGTATAAGGTTGCAGGATAAGCCTTCAAACCACAAATCAACCTCTATCTGACTGGAAAGGGGATAAATGTTGTCTTTGGGAAGCTGATCCTTCTTTGTCCATTTATAGGATTTTCTTACATGTGTTGTTAAGTCAAGTATTGGGCAAGATGCAGCAATGGCCAGATGTAGTACAGGAGTAAAAGAGATGAGCTGTACTGTGGATAAGGCTTGTCTCCTAAACTAGGCTGGAAAAGGTGTTACTGAAGTTTTTGAGCAGTATACATATTTTTGCTCTCTAATAGCTGACAGGTAGTGTATGGTAAGCTAATAACATGCCAGCTCATGTGGACTAGCAAATTGTTTATTTCTCTTAATTACAAGAAATTAAAGTACTATTTAAACCTGGATGTTTTTAAAAAATAAACTTAGCTTGAAATTATGCAGTTGATCTGCATGTGTGTCTTAGCAGATGAAACATGGCATTTGAGAGTGGATGAACAGTAGAAATATTATGTTATTGTAGTGCTCCAACATAAGGCACTTTTTGCATGCTGTGGTGATGAGTGAGATGCTGAAGAAACTAAGGACAATCTCCATTTGGGAGGTGAAGCCTGTAAGTCATACAAGAAATGTGCTATCTTCATGTAATTATGGATATTAACGTAAAGAGAGAAGTCCAGTCAACAGCCTGAAACAAATTAGACTTTCTCAACTATCTAACCTCTTACCTGTGCCACTGTGTTTGGATTTAGTTTCCTCATACACCCTAAATCTCATGTTAATAGACAGCACTGACAGGTTTATAAGCCTGTAAGCTGATAGGAGCTAGACCATCCTTTATTTTACTTGTTCCTTTCTGCACACTGAGGATGGTCTGTTCGCCACTTACTGGTTTAGTCTCCTCCTAAATTGATGTATAATTAAGCGTATCTGATTCTGTGCTTTATGAGTGGTGTTCATCCATGTGACCTGCAGACATGTCCATTAGTGCCTTATTTTGACAGTAGCATGACAGCTGACCACAAAAGTGCTTGTCCTTCATATATTACAGTTTTGAAGCATCCCTGATATAGTGGTAGCATTTGGAGCTACTCTGGCACCTGAATGCTAAAACCGGAGGAGAGAACTTCTGGGGGTGTTCATGGTGTTTTGGTTAAAATAATGTTTTTTCCCTTTTCTTAGTACAGGCTGTGGCACATTAACAAATAATGAAACTTCAGGAAGTGGGGGATGGTTTCCTTAAGCTCTCACTGAGAGAAATTCAAGTTTAATCACTTGGGATTTTGCTGCTTTAAGCATTCCTTCTGCAATGCAATGTGCCTCTTGGCTGGCAGAGAGAATTATCAAGCTTCAGTCCCGGTTAGCTTGCTTCTTATGTCTAGACCTCCAGACCTGGGAGCAAAAGGAACCTGATGGGACCACAACCCCAAGTTACTTGCATCTTATTTTCAACTCAACATCTTTATGAAACTGTATTTCCCTGGGCTGCATTAAATGTGTAGTCCTTCAGTTAATGCAGAAACTCTCCAGAGATGTTCTCTACTGGAGCTGGCTGAATTACTTGGAATAAATATATCTCATGCATTTATTCTTTCGGAAATTATTTTAAAAACTTTTTAAACACTGTTTTCCATGTGAAATGTTTGTCTGAAATAAGCTTGTGAATGCTGCTGACTGGTCAGTATTGGATAATGACAAGTCACTTAGTTCAATAGTATTTAAAAACATCACCTAATCAGTAGAAGCAGAATAAAGACAATGTGGTGTGGTTTCCCCCCCCCCAAATGCATTTTTAGAAAGCAGAGGTTCTGCAAACAATTATGTGACTTAAGCAAACATCCTGCAAAAACAGATTGTGAGCGGTCTGCAGATCTCAGTCGAATAAAGATACTCTTCCTGTGTACTCTTCCCCTCCTGCCCATTTGCCTAGATTTCTTCACTGTGGTAGTTCTTAAAACAAATGCATAGTTGTTGTTTACATTAACTATATACTTCTGGGAATAAATGCTGTCTGTATTGCTGAATGGATATACACAACTTAAGTCCAAAAAGTACATTGACCTCACTCAGGAGAACCAGGCTTTACCAAACCAGTGGGGAGGAGGCAGGCCACAGAAATTGCACAGCTGTCTTTCCTGTGCAGCTAGGTTTCTTGCAGAAGTTCAGTAACTCTTCAGCATGTGCTTATCTGTCCAATATTGTGCAGGTCAACGGCCAGTCATGCCCGAGTCCATGGTGGTTGTAATTGTGGAGCTGTAAGGCCTTCTGTTGAAATGCTGTGGTGCAGTGCAGAGGCTTGTAACCCACCATGGTGCTTGGAGCACCTTTCCCAGGGCACCAGTGTACCTTCCTCAGTTAGCTTTAAACACTTCACTGGTCAATATTTGTGTAGTGTATGTCTAACTTTTGCCTAGACTGAGATTAAAAGATGTTTTGTTCTCTGCTCCCCTCTGCGCCTGCCAATTGTGGTCTCAATTATGATGGAGACAAGATCTGGAAAACCACAGACTTCTGGCTGCTGCTTTCTACAGGCTTTGTTCTGTGTGTCATCCACAATGGCTGACGCTCTTCTTCTCCCCAAGCGTTTGCAATCAAGTTTAATCATTGCACTAATAACTGCACAGCGGAAATGTCTAATTTCTGAACACATGATCAGTCTGACTAATGAATTTACTGTAACCGTAGTGAGATAACACATTCAGCAGCGGGGATGTAGTGATGTCCTCGTCTCTGTGCCTACGCGCAAGACTCGTCTTCAAGACTTGTACTGCCTTTCTGCCTGCCATGAGCCTGCAGTGTTTGTGTTCAGGTGCACTTGCACAGGATTGAGCCAGGAACTCGCTGCTGGGTGCATGCATGTACAAGTCTGAGAGGTGGTCCTGGAAGAGGGGTTGACTGGTGGCATGGTTTCTTCTTGGGCCAGGGTCCTTTGCCAGAGTGTCCAGCCTTAGTCTGGAAAAGCTTTGGCTGGGGAAGGCTGTGGCTCAGTATGGAGTAAGTGCTGCTAGGACTGTTGAGACCATGTGGATGTTCCCAGTAGATATAATTGTAGTACTGCATACCGGTCTTGGCCAAGAGTAGGAGGCTAATGGAAATACATTTACAGAAACAATGTGGAACTTTGTTTTAGTTGTGTGTGGAAATTAAAATGGCAATGGAGAGCAGCAGAGCAGCCTTAGTAATTCCATCTCTGCTCTGTCCCTTCCTCCCCACCCTGTTAAACTAGTAAGCGTCATACATGCTTGTGATTTGGTTGTCTTTCTTCTGCTTTTACTTAATATATCCCAAATTACAAGAAGTCTGTATGACTCAGTCCAAAATAGTAACACAGTCTTAGAAAACACGTGAGGGAATTTTTGTTAACTCTCCTTTTTTTGCTAGAATATCTTAATAGGTCTCCATGCGCAATGCTGTGGAAACTGGGATTTCAGAAGTTTGAGCTGAGAGAAGTTCATGATGCTTCTAAGCTTGTCCTCTGTTGATGTACCTTCAGAAGGGATAGCTGGTTACTGAAGGGGGTTTGAGAAAGCAGAGACTGGGTCAGAGTTGAACTGTCTTGTTCTATATTTGTCTTTGCAAACAAAAGTGAGGAGCTTGTCAGATCCTAGTTGTTTTGATATTAAAGTGACATGGAAGAGCTCTTTGCAATAATACGCTGAAGGTAGTAGTATGGGTAGTAAGTTAACTGCAGAGTGGAATAAGTATAATGAAAACTTTCAAGTGGGATCTATAGTGGCTAAGGGTTTTTCCTGCAATCTTATTTTGCTATTAAGACTCACTGGCAATGGGGATGAGAGGAAAAAAATGGCCATTGCTGGTTATCCTCCCATTGGAGTAGCACCTCCAATGTTGGAGGTTGCAACGAAGTTGGTGTTGCAACAAAGTTGTTTGCCATAGAGACTTCTTGCTTTGTACGGTATCTTGAAAAAAATCCAGAACTTTGCATTTTCTCCAAAAGAGAATTATTAATCTTCAATCTTTGAACATTTAGGAAACAAAAAAAAGAGAAAAAGAGATTTCATGTGTGGTAAGCACTAAGCCCAAGAAGGTTTGTGGTGTAGATAATACGGCTTTTAGCCATCTGATGGCTGTTTAATTAATACTCAGGAGTTACTCTCAGTGCAATGCTGACCCAACTGAAAACCAGTAGATTTCCCACTAGCTTATATCGGTGTCATCAAATGAGGTATGATCAAAGAGGTATAGCAATAACATTATGCCTTGGATGATTTGTAATAAAAACTATGTTGGCAGGTGGCTAACGATACTTAGCATCATTTCTACATATATTGTCCCTGTTTCGTGTTTTAGGGAAACAATTTGTCCCAGGACTGTCAGTCTTAGACACCTCATAGGCCCTGAATTCACATGGAGAAGGGAGGTGCTTGGGAGAGGAATTTGTGTGTGTGTGGCTTTTGCTTGTGGGTTTTTTTTTGTTGTTGTTGGTTTTGGGTTGTTTCTTGGGTTTTTCTGTTTTGTTTTAAGAAAAGTGCGTGCCTGAAAATTAATTCAGAAAACTTTCAAGTAAGTACATGTGACAAATCAGAATAGGTTTTATGTGGGAGTTTTGTTATTCTTTAGCATAATTCTTTTGAGAGATGTGATAAATCCACTATCCCAACTATGTAACATAGCCTTTATTGTTGGAAAATATTTTATTTTTGCTATTAGAGGTGATAAAGTAAAGCACTGAAGAGGTGATAAATTAAACCTAAGGCTATGTTAGCTCTCTTCTTTTGGTGGGCTTTCCCTTCTTTCCCACAATTTGAAATGCCAAGTTACAACTAAATGTGAGGGATTTAGCTTTGGAAGTTGTGTTTTTTTTGGTTCAGGCATGAGCATTCTGGCTTGTTATTCCAGCTTTATCAGTTCCTTACCTCAGACAAACTTTCAGAAAGTTCAAACTTGTTCTGTTGAGTTTATTTTTTTACAGGCTTTTTTTAGATGGTTTCCTTTTCAGCCACCTGCAGTGCTCTTTGCGATTGCACATGTTCATCTCCTATGAAGCTGCTTTTTTTGGCATACAAAATGCTTTTCGTTTGACATACAATTTTGTTCTACTCCCATGGTGGTTCTTTAGTGAGTCCAAACTACTGAAGAAGCCATTTAATTTTTCCTTTCTGTCCTCTTGCTTTCCTTCAGTCAAGAACATATTTAGATTTGTATGTTTTGTGTAATTCTAGACAAGTACACTGCTTCCAGTAAGAAAAAGAGAGACTCATTCAGCCACTTTAAAATGCTGAAACTGTCATGTGGGAGCATGCATAAGCATATTTTGTGCCTTTTATTTTATTTATTTATTTTAAAATGAGCCCACTCAGAATAGAATCATAGAATGGGTTGGGTTGGAAGGGACCTTGAGGATCACCTAGTTCCAACCCCCCTGCCTTGGGCAGGGACACCTCCCACTAGACCAGGTTGCTCAAAGCCCCATCCAGCCTGGCCTTGAACACTTCCAGGGATGGGCATTCACAGCCTCTCTGGGCAACCTGTTCCCATGCCTCACCCCCCTCACAGTACAGAATTCTTTCCTAATATCTAATCTACATCTACCCTCTTTCAGTTTAAAACTGTTAGCCCTCGTCCTATCGCTACACTCCCAGATAAAGAATCCCTCCCCGTCTTTCCTGTAGGCTCCCTGTAAGTACCGGAAGGCTGCTCTAAGGTCTCCCTGGAGCCTTCTCTTCTCCAGGCTGAAGAACCTCACCTCTCTCAGCCTGTCTTCATAGGGGAGGTGCTCCAGCCCCCTGCTCATCTTCGTGGCCCTTCTCTGGACCTGCTCAAGCAGGTCCACATCTGTCTTATGTTGGGGGCCCCAGGGCTGAGCACAGTACTCCAGGTGGGGTCTCACCAAAGCAGAGTAGAGGGGGAGAATCACCTTCCTCGACCTGCTAGCCATGCTTGATGCAGCCAGGATGCGATGGGCTTTCTGGGCTGCGAGCGCACGTTGCTGGCTTATGTTCAGTTTTTCAGCCACTAATACCCTTGAGTTCTTCTCCTCAGAGCTGCTGTCAATCCACTGATCACCCAGCCTGTATTTGTGCTTGGGATTGCCCAACCTATGTGCAGGACCTTGCACTTGGCCTTGTTGAACTTCATGAGGTTTGCGTGGGCCCATCTCTCAAGCCTGTCAAGGTCCCTCTGGATGGTATCCCTTCCCTCCAGAGTGCTGACCGCACCACACAGCTTGGTGTCATCAGCAAACTTGCTGAGGGTGCACTCAATCCCGCTGTCCATGTCACTGAAAAAGGTGTTAAACAGTGCCAGTCCCAATACCGACCCCTGAGGAACGCCTCTCATCACTGGTCTCCAGTTGGACGTCGAGCCATTGACTGCAACTCTTTGATATGCATGCATATCTTGAGGAATACCCAGCAAAAAAATTTGAAATGACTACAGTCTAATTCCAGGTACTGAAATACACTCACACATACAGTTGGGATTTTACTTTGCATAATCAAAAGCATTTATCTGCTTTTTGTGCTTGTTAAGACTGAATACAAGCATCACATGTTATGACTGCACATTGCAAATGTTGTTCTGTCAAAATCAATCACCAGGATTTTACACTTGAAACACTTCTCTTTTGAAGTGTCTTGTATTTTAGAGACTGTTTTTAATCAGCAGATTTCTGTATTTCTGGCTTGTGTTCAAATATAATTAATAAGTCTTTGGTTCCATTTAGATATCTTTTTTTTTTTCCTCTGGAAACTTGTATTAGCAAGTCAATTGGTGTTAATTAATCATTGAAATATCTATTCAGTTCACTGGGTAGAACATCTACAGCTCGCTAGAGGAGAGGGGATGTACCTTGGTAGTTCTCTTATCAGAATCCTGACTTGATGAAGAGAAGATGAGCAGGGGCGGGGGCAGAGGGAGGACTGAGTAAGATAACTGTCCTTCAAAAAGGTGTTTGTCGTACAGCATGAAACTCAAGTGGATGGTTAGCAATAGTTAATTAGCCACATACTGTGGTTTTGATCTGATGCAAAGCTGGATTTGTACTTCCTGTCGTACAATGGTTGTGAAGTGGTGGTGTGTGGTGTTCAGCCACAGCTGAATCTCCAGGAAATACTGGAAAGTGTATTCTAGAGTGATCGGGGATTTTGTGTTAGAACAGGGAATAACACTGTGGAAGCTACTTCTCTCTCCCTTGCTCCCAGCTTTTGAAGCTGAAAAGCCACAGGCTTTAGGACACAGGTAGAAGATAATTGCAAATAATCTCTCCATCTCACCTTCTCTGTGTCATGCCACAGCTATCTACATTAGTGATGCATTTTTCTTCTACCTGTCTATTATACTCAGACTCTTGAAGGAAATTGAACTAGCAGTTGAATTTGAAAAAAACAAAACAAAAAAAAGTTAAGTAGAATGCAAAAATTCACGTTGTACTCTCCATGACCATGTATCAGAGGTCATTGGAGGGCTTTTTTTTTTTTTTTTTTTCTCTTGCTCACAACACAGTTCTTATTCAAGGGTGTGTATGTGTGGCTTGCTCAAACAGTTAAAATTGGTGGTGGGGTTTGCCAAAGCACAGAAGTGTGATCCATAATTCACTTCTGCATTTTCACTAGCAGTTAAAAACATCAGTGGAAGCTGTTTTAGAGAGAAATCCTGTGTATGTTTGTCATTGTGTTTCACTGTGCTCAGAGCAGACAGCTATGGCAGCGTTACTTATACCTGTGCCCACCTACACTCTCTCTATGTCTATTCTCATAGCTGGTGCGGGTGGGCAGCTCTGAGAAACTGGCCCAAGTAGCGAAGCTACTTGCTTGGCATAGCACAGGAAGTCTGGCGGAGCCAGGAATAGAGCTTCAATCTGCCGTTTTCCAGGCTCTTGCTCCTAGCCACAGACCCATCCCACCGCTTCCCTTCACTCAACTGACGTCCCGACAGACAGCCGCCTCCTGCATGCAGGGCCAGCTGCTTCTGCAGCACTGTCTGACCTCCATACTCCAGATGTTTGAAGTTCCATTTCCCCCATACTTATGTGAACTTTAGCAAAGTGCTTCTGGCATTTCACCAATGGAACGGGGAGGAGGGAGGACTGTTGTCTTAACTGTTTTCTTTCCATGATGATGGCCTGTGTAGAGCTGCTAAAAATCTCTTCCTCTGTAGGACTTAAACTCCATTTGCCTTCAGTTGCCATCTGCCAGTCTTCCTTCCCACATCCCTCTCCCTGTTCCCAAAGATACTCCTGCAGACCTCCCCTCCTTATGCTCTGTGTTGACATCATCTTCCTTTCATTTGGTGAAGGTGGGGGGCAGGGAGTGAGGGTGTGATGAGATGCCCTTGTATCTCTCTGTAGATGCTTCTCATTTATAGAGCCTAATTCTGTGAGGTGGCATTTCACAGGTGAGACTTACGGATTTCCGTCAGCTGCCCCATTTTATGTTCTCAGCATCTTGCATGGACATGCTCTGAAGTAGCCATTAGAGAATAATGCAAGAATCTTCTTTCCTTCTGTCCTGTCTGAAATATGAATATGTGTCCTCTATAGCAGTCCTCCCATTTCCAGTTGGCACCAAGAAAGAAAAATCAGGCATGAACTAAAGTCTGGCTCTTGGACGAGCAGGCTGGTTTCTTTGCTCTGATTCTTGTCCTACAATGTCATGTACCCGCTCCCAGCCCCTCTGGTCTGTCCTTGCCCTGTGTCCCCTTTGTGCATGTCCCCTTTCTGCTCAGTTTCTCCAGCAGAATGTGTGACTAGGTACTCTGAAAAGAATCTATATAAATAATCCTTTAGCTGAACAGACCTTTCTTCCCTCTCCTTTTCAATGCTGTTGTATAGGTGTATGTGCCACTTCACAGATTGTATTTTGGAAATTGGGGTCTTTGAGTTCAATTCTCAGTGAATCTTAGCCTTCCTTTTGGAAGAAAGGCTTCCAGTTTCATAACAGCAAGAGGACTAAAGGTGAGGCTATTTGTCTGTGGCCAGTAAGCTTGATTTTAATGAGGTTTATCAAAGACCCCACCCTTCCCCCGCCCCCCCCCCTTTTTTTTTTCTTTTTTTTTTAAGATACATGAGTGTTTTAACACTTGCAAGCATATGTTGTGTTGGTCAGGAATCAATTTTTTAAGTATGCCTTGCATGGAAACTGGTACAGCTTAAGAAACAATTCTGGAGCAGGACATGCTATGGACTATGTGCATTATTGTTCTACATTCTGTGCTTCTGAATTCTAAGACTATATAGCAAGTAAGCTGTCCTGAGTAAATGGGGTGCCTATGGTATACTTCCCTCCCTGCTACCCTGCCTCCCAACTATCCTGATATCCCAGGAAAAATATTTATGTAAAGGTAGAGAATATCTTCAAACCTTTGCTGAAATCTGATCTGCTTTATGCTGATGGCAATTGCTAGGAGAATGTGAGAAAATCTGCTAGCGTATATAAAGAAAAAGATTTAAATTCTTAAGTCAAGGGCTAGCTCCATGGGATTAAACTAGTTTATAATCTGCATTCAGACATAATTGAAGAAATCCAGTGATAAACTGTCAAAATAAAAAACACAACCACCACTTTTCAACACCCCCCCAAACACTGGATGATTAGTAAAATGCATTGTTAGTATTGTGTTTCTATATATGTATTAAAAATATTTTTTAATGTATATAAATATATAAAAAAATGTGCATTTATATATGTGGTACCTCTGGAAATAGGACTTAGTATTTCTTTCATTATTTTTCCTTTGTTCTGTCTAGTGTCTTTCCCCCTCTGATGATGATGAACATTTTATATAGACTGTGCAAGTTGCTGTGTATGTGTTGATGGCCTTAGTTCATTGTGTTAATCTGTAAAAGCTCTTGATTGTGAACCCTCTCTGCAGGAAAAGGAAGGTAGCGTATCAGATTACAGGAGACTTGGTTTTATCTGGCTCCTCTAGCCTTTTACCTTAAGAGGCCTGGATTTACTAGGACTTCAGGAGATTAAGATTTCCGGAGAGCCTGTCCTACTATTGTAACTTGTCTGTATACTGAAAGGAATGTGTGTGAAACTTCTATCTATAAACCTACAAGAAAACATAGCTGGATTTGCAGCTCTGGAAATACAACTCTTATGTCTATTTCAGTTGCCTCCTACATTGCCAGCACCATGTACAAAGCAAGCACACAAAGTGAAACTTAGATGTCTAAATGCTTCAGAGGTGACAGGAGACCTGTCTTTCATGGTGCAGCTTCAGAAGGCATGGCAGGATATTCTGAGGATTCTCAGATGACATTAGACACTGGTGTTGAGGCAACTGAATTTTAGCCTTAGGGAAAATTGGATTGAAGGATTGTGTATGTGAAATAATAAAGCCTTGAAATCCTTATATCCTTAAAAGAATTTGGGGAGCTGAAAAAAACCCATGTCTATTTCTTCTCCTCTAGTAACTCTTGCTTGTTACTAGCACTGGCTTTCTTCTGTAGATTGACAAGTTGACAGTACTTCAGCGGACTTGATTCTGGTGACTGTCCAAGGGGCTGTTAAAGCTATCTTGAATTCATCTTGTGAGGGGGGGGATGGTAAGAAGGATCCTTCCCCTTTTTACTGTGAAAGTGAAAGATAACCAGTATAAAACTTAGTGTGGTACCTTCAGATGAAGATTTGTTCAAAGTGAATTGGGGACTTGAATTTCACACAACTGATGACTAACTGGGCATGATAAAAGGTTGCATCAATATTCTACCTTAGAGATAGGATTGGCCCCACCAGTCACCAATAACAGGGCAGTGCTTCTGTCAAAGTTTTTCAGGTTTCTTATATGCTTCTCAGATGTTGGTTAATTTAACCAGATGTCTGTGCTGAAGAACTGGGAAGAAGCAGATGCCCACCAAACTGCGTGGTTTGGTCTGTAACTGAGTTGGTGCAGATGCAGCTGGGGTATTCAAACTATTTCTAGTCAATGGAGTTGACAGTTGTAATTCTCAGTGCCAGTAGAGCCTCATACCTTGGAGAAGATCCCCATGGATAAATGAGTGTGTGTGCATAATGATAAACAAGGGTGAGCAGTGCCAGTTGCACTGGTGCTCTGCTCTCTGCATCTCCAGTGAGGCCAGGCTTGCTTAGCAATTGGACTCTCCTGAACAAGAAATGGAAAGAAATTATTTTATTTCTGTACATAAATTCTTAAGTTCCTTGAAGACTATCTTGATGGGGATCAGACAATATATAGGCAATAGTAATCAGGTCAAATACTTGTTACTTGCACTTTCATCAAGGGTTAATGAAAGATATAATTTGTACCATTGTGTAGATATCTGATTGTACATGATGTCTTAAAAACCCCAAACTACTCACTTACGCTTTTTTCATGCCTGATGTGCCTTGAACCCATAATTGATCTTATCGGTAGAATATTTATTTTGCAGTGTAAATATGTTCTCATTTCCCTGTGTTGAATATGCTAAATTTTCTTTTGGATTTCCTTCACAAAATAACAGCATAAAATGGTGCTCTCCCTGAGGAAGTTAATGGTCTGGCTGAGCTCATTAAAGCTGGGGATTTAATTGTCCTTTTTGTAGGTCAAACTGACTTCTGTGCAGGTAGCCTGTACAACGTGTGTTGTCCAGAATCTCTTCAGTGCCATTTTTCAATTAACTATAACTCATTTATTTTAAAAGTCTTATTAAATATGCTTTCTTTATGGAAGTAGCAGTGGGATATATCTGTATTTCTGGAACAGAACAGGTTAATGTTCTTAGTCTCATCAGATTTTTTTCATTTCAGGGAAGCTTATTGTGTAAACTATATAGCAAGACAATGAGAGCTGCAGTTTTGGAGAATGACAATAGGGCTAATATTAAAGCTGGGTCTAGGAACAAATTGCGAAGAGTGAGGGTTTGGGATTTTTTCTTTAAGGGATGCTGAAAGCACCTTAGTGTTTGTTTCTTAAGTTATGTTTCATTTGGTTAACACTACAGTTCATGGTTTGGGTGTATGAGCTTGTAGTACTTAATAGAAAATGTGTATTTACTAGAAAACGTTTGTTACATATTTGTAACGTTCAACTATATGTATTTCACTGCTATGAGCAGCTAAGTCTGAAGCTGTGGCTCATTTTTACAAGTGATAGAACAGATCTTACCTTTCATATTCAAACATAAACACATGAGCTTGGAATCCAGACAGTTGTCTCAGAGGTCGAGGAAGGAAACTAAACTCCTTTCTCTGCACTACTCACTGTCCTGTGTATTGCAGTTTTGTTTACTAGGTTCAATCTGAAACCTGTGCCTTTGCCCAGTATTTTGTGTAACATCAGGCACAGTTTCTGCTGAAAGGAGATACCATATTTGACAGATTGCTGGCCTGACTTGATACATCAAATCTAGTGTTCCAATTGGCTTGTCTTTGACTAGAAATCTTTCTTTTTTTTTTTTTTCCTTTTGTCATTCTTCTCCCTTATAGTGCCAACAATGCCCTTTGGTTAAGGGAATTTCACTGCTCTCAGACATAAATGAAATACTGTTCTCTCTGTTAACTTGCCTTTCAGTAATGCTGGCTTTGACATAGAATCATCTCAAGTTGGAAGGGGCCCATAAGGAACATTGAGTCCAATTCCCTGCTCCTCGCAGGACTACCTAAAACTAAACCATGTGCTTAAGAGCATCATCCAGATGCTCCCTGAACTCTTGACAGGCTTGGTGCCATGACCACTTCTCTGGGTAGCCGGTTCTAGTGACTGACCACCTTCTCAGTGAGGAACCTTTTCCTAATGCCTAGTCTGAACTTCCCCTGATGCAGCTTCATTCCATTTTCTCGTGTCCTATCGCTGGTCACCAGAGAGGGGAGATCAGTGCCTCTCCCCCCACCCACTGCTGACCCGCTTGAGGAAGTTGTAGACTGTGATGAGGTCACCCCTCAGCCTTCTCTTCTCCAAGCTGAACAAACGAAGTGACCTCAGCCGCTCTTCCTAAGTCTTGCCCTCGAGACCTTTCGCCATCTTGGTTGCCCTCCTCTAAACATAGTCTCTAATAGTTTGATGTCCTTCTTGCATTGAGGGGCCCAAAACTGCACACAGTACTTGAGGTGTGGAACAGATTGCTTCTGGGAAGTACAGCACCAGCTTTGTGCAGAACAGGTTACCGAGACTCAGTAAGTGTGATTACACCAAGTATGCTAGGAAGATGGGGGTGGGATGTGGTAACAGGTCACGCTGCATACGTGGCTAATGTCTTATGTCTGTGGTTTTGCTTGTATAAAGTAATTCTGATCTATTCTGCTAACATTTAGATATGTGTAACACTGATTACCCTGTAACCAGGGCTTTACTTATTTGAAATAAAGTGTTAGTAACAGACCCAATCCTGTATTCAACCACAAACTGAAAAAGCGAAACAATGTCAAAATTACAGAAGATGGTTGTTAATAACAAGCTGTTCAGCCTTTCTTTTCTCCTCGCTTTCTCTAAAGTAGCAGCTTGATGAAGGCTTTGGAATTTGAGCCTACCTTCCTTCTTGTCTGAGTGAGCCTAGGGACAAATTGAAAAGTTACTGACTTGCAGCTCTGTGCAGCACAGGACATTTGTTTGAAAGATGTTCATGATGTGAAAACAAAAGTTCTTAAAACCAATGCTGAAATAGCCTGAAAAATTGTCAGTAAAAGTGGTGGTGTAATTTTAGGATTTTTTTTTTTTTTTTTTTGGTCTAATGTGTTTTGGGTGTTAGATTTTTAAATCAAGGAAATGCTCTTGAAGTGACTTCTCACTCATCTTCAAATTAATGGGTGAAAGTGTGTGTAGTGTTTTGGTTTTTGATTGGTTTTTTTGGTTGTTT
>VYZV01023201.1:4300-38730 GCA_013401275.1 Pandion haliaetus | reverse complement strand
AATATCCCTATATATGTGGGCTTTATTAAAATATTTAGATACCCTCAAATTAGCTTGGCCAAATGTACTGCAGTCTTTATTTCTTGTAAAGTGTTTTTCCTGGGATTGCACACTGTAGCACATGGGTAGAGCGCTATCTGCAGCACAGAAAAAGAAGAGAAAAGAACAACTATTTGCTGTATCGTTGCTGTGCTGCACTTGGCCTTGAGGCTACTTATGAGGAAGCAAACAGTTAAACTTTAACTCTACATCCTGTTGATCAACTTTTTTTCACATGGTTTGAAGCAGACAGATAGTGGAGGCAGGTAATCATTAACAGTTCCTTCAACCTCCAAGCTGAACTTTGCTTCTGGGATTAGCTGGCATGGTCCCTAGCACCCAGTTATAATGGCAAAGGGGTTGGTTTGATGGTTTACTTTAAATTTGCTTCCCAAAGGAAATATGTTGCGCTTTTGGAGGGGCTATCTTCTCCCTCTTCCCTAAATCACTACAATGCTGGACTTTTTCTTGCTGGATTATGTTGTCTAGGAGTGAGAATCCCATCCCTATTCCCGAAATTTTAAATTATGCTACATATTTATGTTTAAGCATAGGCCAAGCATGTTTAAAGCTGGTCTGACTGTTTGCTAGCACTTGTTAACCCAAGCCAGTTTGCCACACTTTGCTACTTTCTTTGATGTTTAAAAGTAGGTTTTGTGCATGAAATCACAAACTAACTACTGTTCAGCTGTCTTACCACCATATCAGAGTGGACAGTTACTCATAGCTACAGGTGCCAAGTTGGCCAGAGCTTTCAGAATGGTCTAGTTCGGCTCTTACCTGGTATATGTGGCTTGTCTTTCTTGGGAATAAACTGTTGTCTGGCTGGATAGCTATGCTATCTTGCTAAAAATTGCTTGTGTTCTGGGTTTTTCCTCTTTTGGAAGTGAAAAACATTGCCTATGACTAAACAAACTTCCACATCAACATCAAGCAAATAGATATAAATAAAAATACAAAACTGAACAACTGTTATGTGCTTGGTTTTGCATAATAATCACATAACAATAACATGCAGTTCTTATAGATCTAGAAAAAAATAATTTCTTCCTGAAGAAGCAAGAAGCTGTCTAGTAGCTGATGGGCAGCATATTGCTCCTGGCAAAGCATATGCTGGGAGCTTTTGCTTTGCATAGGGGCAAAATACCACCTTGCTTTTCCAGTGTACCAGATATGATAAAAGTTGCACTCTCATTCACTTTGAACAGTGAATTAGTCTCTTGCACAGGCATGCCTGCATGCTGTTCAAGATTTACACATGTGCCATAAGTTGCTGGCCCTGCACTGTGATGCAGTTAATCTTCTCTTTGCTTGGTTTACATTACTGAAATCTGTGGAAAGACTTTACAAATCGCTGCTCTATATTTAATTTTGCATAAGCTGTCTGATAAAATTAATATATGCTCTTTTCCTGTTCTGAGGGTTTTTTTCCTTTAACAAGAATTGGTTGCAAGATTACTTAAGTCATTTTCCAAAGCATGTATAGTACAGCATCTGTTCCTGAAATTTCTTATCCTCTGCTTTAGTAATTTATGGAATTTTCATAGTTCATTGCAGGGAGGAAAAGTCAGTCTTCATGGACTACCTGCTACGAGAAGATACATGTCTTTGTATTGTGAAGGGCTTTGTTTTGGTTTGTTTCTTTTTTCTTTTGACATCAATGTTAAGAGAACTCTTAGCGTAAAGATGCTGTTTTGCCCATCCACTGAACAAAAAATGAATTTATTAGTAACAACAGATTGTGTTCGTGAGAATGAATTAGAAACATGGATTTATTTCAAGGGGCATAGTAGTATTTTAAAATACCCTCTTTTCAAACATTGTGGTATGTCCTTTAAATTGTCGTTCTTCTCAGCCTCCTATATTGCTATGTTGTTTAGGTGACTATAAAGTTTTTTTTTTTTCACCTATGCAGTGCTCGTGTACTACAAAATACAAAGAGTTGCATATTATTAAAGAGTTCTGTAAGATAGTTTGAGACCTGGTATTATCATTGAACAAAAGGGTTCAGGTTGTACAAAGGAATTGGAAGAGACATGATCTAAGAGCATGTAGCACAGCACTTAGATAATGTTTCTTGATCTCACTGAAAGCAAACTAAAAGGCAGAACCAACATGTATATTTTAGTCTCTAAAAGGAGAATAACAAATAATAGCTGAAGTTGAGGAAATACGGGTAGTCTTGTTCTTAAGTCTTTGCTTTGTTGTCTGTGAAGTTGCCTGGCAGAGCAAAGGCAGGTGCAGTGGCTGATACCTGATACTGATGTAGTGGTGAATGCTTGATGTACAGGATTTTCACATTTGGAAAGGTGCTTTTTATTCCTGACTTTGGGATTTTTCAGAGTATGAGCATTTAGAACAATAAAGCTTGCTCCAAAGCTCTATTGGGATATTTTAATTAACTTATTCCAAGTAACCTAAAGAAGACATACACATTTAATGTCTTGCATTGCTCTGGAAAATCACAACTCTTATTTCTATTAAGATTTCTTGTGCTTCCAAAGTAAAAGAACCTTTTGTGATGTTACAAGTTGTCCGTTATTTAGCTTTAAGTTGTGAAAACAAACTTGCTTGATATCACTGCTTTTAGGTGCTTTTCCACTTGTTTTCTCACTTGTAATCTGCAATGCCATGTATCAAAGCTGTTAAGGAGGATTGTATTTCTTTCTGTACTTAGGAGAATTTAAGATGGTTTGAGCTTGTGCTCCAGTTAATGAAAAATCAGTTCAATTAAGGCATTTCATAGTGAACTCTGAACACTGAATTCTGGCCTTCCTAGAAATGGTCATTTCCTGGATGCTTACCTTGCTCTTTTCATCTTATCTCATATAGAAGTAGAGTGAATTATAAACTAATTTTGTGCATCATCTTTGACTCTGCTTCACTAAACAAAGCCTTGCACATCACAGTATCCGTTTTTAGGTTAGGCCATTTCTAGAGACGTACTCGAATGAGTACTGATGGACAAGGATTTTTCTTTCTTTCTGAACCTTGGAGGAATTGACGCTTACAGACTGAGAATTACTTTTCTTAGTGGAAAAAGTGGTTGCTTGATAGGTTTTGTTCAAAGTCACTTAGAGTGGTGGGTTTTTGTCAGATACCATCTCCTGCAATGAGATCCTGAGGTTCTAGTAGGTACTTAAACCAGTAAATTCAATCCCTGAATCTTGAAATAGGCTTCCTAGAGGTGGAATTCTATGGTATCTGATGCTTGATTTGTACTTGTTCTCCTTCAGCTAGGGTTCAAGTGCTGGTTATATTGCAAGTAGAAGCATGTGTCTTATGTGAAGCTTAGTTTGATCCTTCACAGACTACTGGAGTGACCTTTCATTGTCTCTTTAGGTATTTCCTAATAAAATGATGGAGCTCAGCATATTTTATGTTCTTTTACTTGCATCTTTAAGGCTCTGTTTTATTCTTTTAGTAAAGCTTTTATATACAGTATGACTGAAACTAGCCTCAGTGCTGAAATCGTTCCTTTTCTATGCAGACTCTTACTCTGATATGCACTGATGGCTTTGCTGAAAGAAATTACCACACAGACTTCTCAAGCTAAGTCCCACTCTGGGGCTGCAGGCAAATTGTTTAACTTGTCTGTCCTGGTTTCCCAGCTGTGAAGTGGGAGTAATTTATTACTAGTGTCAATTATAAGAACATTGAGGGTTAATCTGCAAGGACTGTATCTGCATAGTGTCTTTAGAGTGTCAAAGCAGTAATGTATAGTTGTAATTTTATTATTAATATTGGTTATTTCATTTAAGTGTAATTTTCAAACAATGTTCATGTAGATTAAACTCATTTCATCAATAAACTGGCATCCTTCCAGCAGCATTTACTCGGTTCAGACTCTTTGTTTAATAGTGAAGCCTAAACGTGTAGATAGCTCTGTAAAGAAAACAGCAAATGCCTAAAGAAACCCGTACTTTCTTGTTTTTAATCTAGACTGTGGACATCCATAAAGAAAAGGTCGCTCGCAGAGAGATAGGCATTTTGACGACCAATAAGAACACATCAAGAACTCACAAAATTATAGCGCCAGCGAACATGGAACGTCCTGTAAGGTATATTCGAAAACCTATAGACTACACGGTGCTGGATGACGTTGGCCATGGCGTAAAGGTAAGAATACCTGGATACCTGAGGACTCTAACACAGACCAGGAGATAGGGTTGGGGCAGAGTGTTACTGATATTAAAGTGTTTAGTTCATTTATGGTAGGAAGGATAATGGGTTTGATATTCTCCTGTGTACAAACATTTCAATAACAAAATGGATTGTTTTGCAGTGAGGGTTTTTTGAGCAATGTTTGCCATAACCTTGTGACTGCCAGCAGTAGTCACAGTATCTGGAAATAATGGTTCATGGTCTTAGGCTAACGACTTGTCAAAAAAGCCATGACTGACTTTTAAAATTATCACTCCTTCCTCCTCTGATTAAATTGTCTCTGCCATTCCCTTTATTTCTTTCGTTATTGAGAAAAATTAAGTTATCTGTTATGGGGAAACTGGCTGGTGGGGGGTGGGGTTTTGTTGGGGTTTTTTTAGAGGGTGGACAGGAAAAAGGGAGTCAGCTAGTTGGCATTTAAATCTCAGTGGCATTTAATGTCTCACCCCCATTTGTGCTTTTGGACAGCCTCATTTTCCTTTTTTCTAAATAAAAGCCTTCATAAATTAATGTCTACCTCCCTCGAAATGGTCATAGTTGAAGTGAATTAGTGTAACACCCTTTGTTCCCTGGACATCTTTTTATATAAAAAAATAGCTTTGTATACCCCTGGAGCAGGCCTTCCAGGTATATTCAGTTCACAACAATCTTCTCTTGAATGACATTAAAAAGCTTTTATTCAATACCTGTGTATCCTCTGAAGCTTGATGTGCTCTGGTCAGTCAGTTGTGCAGCTAGATCAGCCCATCGTGTGCCCTTTGAATTGCTGAGCTCTTGCAGAACAGATCTTTCAGAATCACTCAACACAAAAGAGTGCCAGGGTACCTCCTGCTTCATAGTAATCCTCCAAATGCCCAGAGGAGTCTAATTCCAACATAAGTTAGAAAGCAGCTTTATACCATGACGGCTCTAGGCTATGAATTAACATAGTGACTTTGGACTACCTGATTTTTCATTTTGTTTGTAGCTAAACCTGTAACTCTTAGTGTAGTTTTACACTAATAATTTAAGCCAGACTGTATGAAGCACAATCCTATGTAGAAGCCTGAAAGACATGCCCTGAATTTCTGTAAAATAGAAACACTGGGGTCAGAGAAATTGATAATTTTTCAGTACAGTCTCTGCATTTGAGGAGAGAGCTCTGTGAATAGAGAATACAGGAATCCACAAATTCAATGTCAGGATATTGCATTTAAGTGCTCCAGGGATCAAGTGCTAGAAGACTTTTAAAAAGTAGAATAATTACTGTTAGTCTCTGAAGTTGATGCTTTGCTGAACTACTTGTCTCGTGCAGGCTCAAAACAGGTTGCTTGATCCATAAATGCTGAAGTTGTTATGGTGCAGCAGTTGCGTTTTCCAATATGACTATTTGCTTTTAGGAGTAATGGTGTCTTTATTTTTATTAATGTGATTCTATTTGTTTAGGGGGTGGAAATGAGGTGGTGTTTACCTATTTCTAGGCAGCCCTTATGGAACATTTTTAGTAAAGGGGTTTTTCTAACTGTTGGTGGTTTAACTATATTAAAAACTTGGTCTGCTCAGAGGTAAAATAGCTTCCGGTAATAACCAAATTGTCAACTCATTACAAGTCAGTTACAAATTATATCTTGCTATTGTTTCTTTGAGTGGTTTGCCTAAGTCTGTTTTAGGACCGTGGAAGGCATGAAACAGTAGAAAAATGATGTTGGTATTTTCTATGTAGACTTGTTACACAAATGAAATAAGCTGCCAGCCAGGCCTCAGCTATATAGTTCAAGATGTCTGTCATGCATTTGACACTTTCGCCAGTGTTGACTGGTAACTGGACACACTGTTGAGAAGAGTGGACTGAGGTAATGAATGACATAATTAAATGTTTTAGCTATCATATTGCTTAGGTTCCAAGAGTGTGACACTCTTCATATTTCTGAAGGAAGTAGCTTGCTTTGTTTGCAAACCTAGGTGTAGCTAGTGCTGTTACAAGAAAATCAAACCAAAATAACTTAAGAAACTGGATCAGGTCCTGTTGGAAGTCAGCACAAATATGCTGAGAATCTGAGTTGCCTCTTGAACATAAAAATTTGGGGGAAGCGTACAATAAATTGAACTACAAACTTTGTCTTGTCCAGAATGGTCTTGGAAGATGCTTCAGACTCTGTGAAGTCTTATATTCTTGACCAAAGTTTTCAACCCAAGTTGGACAGCAACATGTCTGATAAGGCCTTAGAAACCACCTTCTTCTAGAGGAAAAGTTTTAGTTCTGCCTAGAGCAATTGTTAGTTTGACTAACGTGCAAGTCCTTGAATGTCTTCTGCTGTGGCAACTGTCAATAAAATACAGTACAACACATACTTTGATATTTAAGTATTAAATAAAAATTATGCAACACTGAAATCTGTAGGTGACAATTTATTGCTGTTAATGGGACTCTTTGTTGTGTTCTGGTGCAGGATTTGATAAAAAACTGAAAATAAAAATACAAGGAAGAGAAATTAAAGATGCAGGCTGGATTATAGCCTGTTTCTGCTTTTATTTATTTAATGAAATACTAATCCTAGGAAAAATGTCATTAAAATATGAAGTATATTTTAAGAGGTGATCCTGAATAGTTTTATATTAAAAGTGTAAATAAAAATACTGTCTCACAGAATTTAAAAAAAAAAAAGTGGGTAATCCTCAGTAAATACTGTCGTCTTCTGTACTTCTGCTGTCTGAGCAAATGCAGAAACACCTCCTATGCATACCTACAGCTTATTTTCTTTGTGTGTGTGTCTGATGCTTCTCATGGCTGTGTGGAGGGGATGCAAAAGCAGGTGCCTACGCTTGGGGCATGGAAAAGGGCTTTACATGCCCCCCTCTGTCTCGCATGCATGCAGCAATTTTTGTGGGGGGAGGCAGTGATGGTAAGCAGCTGCTCTCTATAGCAGGTTTCCTCCCTGATGGGGGACACCTCCTTGGAAGGCAGTGCGGTTTCTTCCTCCAGCAGCTTATTGGTAGGAAAAGCTTTTGTAGAGTTTCCTAGGATCACAGTGGTGCTCTCTCCTTCAGCCTGAAAGCTCTATGGCAGCCCCAAGCTGCCCCACTCCCTGCACCTCCCCTTTGCAGGGGCAGATACAGGTGAAGTCTCCAAAAAGAGTAAAGCTGTTGTGGGTTTTGTTTGTTTGGGTTTTTTTAATATATGTGCCAATGAAGCCAAGGCTAGCATCACTCAAAATCAGGAGGGCTTTTAAAGTTGGTTTGCTAGTGAGAAGGCTTTCCCTTGCAGCACAAATACTATGTGTAGATGGCTCCAAGCAACACACAGGCAAGCATTTTTGCCAGTCTAAGCAGTTGCTCAGCTGTCACCCTCTGGGGGTAGGGGAATGTAGCAGAAGTAATTCTTGGTAAATAAGAGTAACTGTTATGATGTGAGAGCTTACCTTCCTGTGTAGAGCTTGGTTTAAAATTATTAGGCAGAGGCTACTTTAACATTTCCTTCCTTCTCTTCCCCTTCTTTTGTGAAAGGGGGAAAAAAAAAAAAAAAAAAAAGGAAGTGGGACACAAAAAAAAAAAAAAAAAAAGGTAGTGTGCCAGCAAATAAATAGGTCAAATACAATTACTCATACAGAAAATCCTCAGTTTAAGAGGGGGGAGAAGGTGGAGGAAGCTTGGAAGCTGCCTTAAAAGCCCTGAAGTTGGCCTTTGAATTTGTTATAATCTTTTTTTTTGAATAGGAGGCAGGTGGAATTGCGGCAATTTGTAAAATGGCAGCTAAGTAGGAAATTGAAATAATGCGTTATGGTAAAGGCAGATAAAATGTTGAATACATGCTAAATTGAAATGCCTAATAGCTGTAATTGGATCAAGTTGTTTTATGGAACTAATAGTTCTTCAAAACCAGACTTCAATTGTATATGAAGATTGATCACTTTTCAGTTTTGTTTTAAGAAAAAATTCATAATTTCATCACCACAAAACACTTGCATTTCAGTGCATTAAAACTGTAAGAAGCTTTCTAGCCCAGGAAGTCAAACAGGAATTAAGCATTCAGAAATCTTTCTCAAGCAAATGGAAGTTGGAAGGATTCCCTTGAAGTAGGGATTGGGTCAAAACTTACCAAATACTAAGCTTAGAGAAGGGAGCCTTGCTGTCAGCCTTGTTGTGCTTCTCAGCCTGCCCTACTCCCCTGCAGTCCTCATGCTTACGTCTGTGTTGGTGCAAAACAAAAATGCAGAGGTGCTGATAGGAGGGTGAGAGGCTATGTAATCATGCCTGCTTCCCCTTTAGGATAAGAACTTCTATATGTTAGCCACTTGAGTATTAACTTTTAAATAATTAACTGTAATAAAATCAAAGTGAGACAAGGATCCTGAACCTGAGCCTCTGCTGCCTTTGTCCCTGTATTAGCCTCTATCAGACACTCATGCTTCAAAGGATGTCATGTTGCCAATTTCATTAATGTCACATCATCCCTCTGGGGTCATGGCCAAACAGTAAATATTGCTGTAGGGTAAAGAATGCTCCTCTAGGGGAAAAAGTAACTCTTCCTGTTGCCAACTCTAATGACTCCTTTGTGTTGACACTGTATGCTTTTCATAGGGCACTTGCTACAGGAAATTCAGAAGTGGTGCATAGTGTCATCTGATAATGTAGGTTTCAAGCCTTTCTGCTTGCAAAGAAAGCTCAAAACTATGAGATCTCTTTATTTTCGAACTTAGAAAATAATTTTTTTTTTTACGTTAACCATATTTTATTGTAGCTAGATTCAAAGTTACTAACTCAAAGAATTCAAAAAGCTTGAAGTATTTAAAGGAAGAATCTAGGTATCTTTGAACAAGACCACTGAGTGCTGTGGGAACAATATTAAGCTTGTCTATCATCCACAAGCAGGTTTTTGTATGTTTATAGCAGTTTAATATGAAAAAACATTTTATGGTCAAATGTGACTTAAATTTTTGCCTGCTCTGTTTGGAAACTAAAAAAAAAAAAATTAAAAAAAGAAGAAATAAGGAGAGAGAAGCAATATTGACAAGCTACATTGGTTACTGTTAACAGAAGGCTATGTAATTACTAGGTTGCAAATAATACTGTGAGAGGTTATAGTTAAAAGATAAAGGTAAAATTTCACTGAAAAGAGACTTACCTACTCATGTTCAATTTTGAAAGAAATATTGATTTGGAACCAAAATTTTCTCAAAATAATATGCCTTACAATAAACTATAAGGAAATAAAGAACAAAAAAAGGCTTCTGACCCATTCTAATAAGGAAATTGAGACACAGGAATGATTTCTTTAAAACTGCACAGAGCTAACGGCAGAAGTGTGTTACCCTGAGTATTTGACATCCACGTACAGTCTGCCTTCTGAAAAACATTTTTTATTACATATTCTCCCTAAGTCCATATCTTGATATCTTGTAAGGAAATCATGTTCTAGACTTGGTGCTTTACCATATCCTTTCCTCAGGCATCCCATACCTTCATGTACAAGTACCCTTCCAGCTGCTTTTCTTGCTCTGACTACATCATCTTGTGGTACTCCAAAACTGCTCCACTGATGAGACAGGAGGCAGTCTTGTGCAAAAATCTGTGAGAATGCTTATGGGGCAATTGGATTGCCTAGCTGCAGATACGTAATAGTACTTCAAAAGGCCTTATGGCCAACTGCCTTTCTGTAGGGATGTATCAGATAATTGTCCCTTGACTAATAAAGGAAATGCCGTTTTTACTAAAAAGGGGAGGTTGACTGAAGAGTTGTCATGAGCAATCATGGGGTTTTTTTTATATTGTGGCTGATGACTGTGATTAGTGGTCAAAGGTAACGGATCTAAGGCTGGTTATTGCTTTTACAGAGCATACATATTAAAAGTTCTGAGTTTGCCAGGCACTTAGTATTAATGCAGATTAGACTGGTGCAGTTTTTAAGCCTTTGTTTCCATTGATCAGCATTTATATTAGATGGTCTTTAATGATGGCTTTCAGTGATCCTAGGTATGGCAAGATCTAGAGTGAAATTGGCTCTTTAAATTCAGGAGTTGGTGAAATGGTGAGCAACATACAGTAGGGGAAGTACAACCAACCTGCACAGAGATATGAAATTTCTGCAGTCTGAAATTGGAGAGTTCATAGCTGAAATGTGCAGGAGAAACTTGCTGGACGTCAGTGTAATAAGGATTTTGCTCATGTGTGCAAGTGGCCTTTTGTATTTCTGTGCTTATGGATACATTTGCTCACATAAATGAGTTGTGTGCAAAGTCCCTAGCCCTAGTTTTCCAAACACAGTTTATAAATAATAGCTTTCTGGTTCCCTGAATCATGACTAATGTTCACCCATGACTTGTTACTTGGCATGGAAACTATTAAAAAGTTAGATGGCTGCCTCCCAAGGCCAGCCAGTAGAGCCCCTCAAATGTCTGGACATCCTTTGGCTACAAGTAGATACTTCTGATTGCCGCACACCCTACCCTTTCATGCCATTCTTGGTCTTGTCCCTTTGGCCTCAGTTACAGAAACCTGCAGTACTGCCTTCGTTGGCAGGTATTTTTGTACCAGAACTAAGCATGCTGGAATTGCTGAAATAGTTGCCTTAAGCAAGTAAGCCTCTTACTTGGTACTTACAGTCAGTGATCAACTGTCCCAAAACATTGCTTGTCCTGTCCAAACCCACAGCTAAAATTCTCAGTCCAGGTGCTCTGAATTCCTGGCATCAGTTGCAGAAGCAGCCTCACTTTTGCCTTTGATAAATGCCTTGCATGGCTGTTGCAAACACCTGTTTTGCCCATTGCCTTAATTGCATTACTCCTTTCCAGCCCACTGCTGGCTCTCAGTCCTTGGCCAGCCGGCTCTCCCACACTGTCAGAACCCTGCGGATGTGCCACTGCCTTAGCTGTGATCTTTTGGAAATGCAGCAGGGTTGACTCCCATTTCTTGAACCTGAGACTGTGGTTTCTTTCTCGTAATTTTGTGACAACCCTTAAAACTTTATCCAGGACTGCTTGGCGGGTTTTCCCTGGAAAGACAAAATTGTTCTGCTTGCTTCTTTAAAACATGTGTCTGCTACGATGCTTGCAAGAAACCCCAACCAGTACTGCTGCTTACCATGCTATCTAGTTTCAGGGAACATCCTGATCTGTCTGATTCTCTGCCTTGGCATCACAAGCATCCCCTGGAAGCCTACCCACTGTTTTTCTTCTGATGTGTACGTCATACAGGATGCTGGTATCTGGCTGAAAACTGTCTCCTGTGTGTACAGTAATATAGCTGGGGGGGGGGGGAGAAGGGAGTCATGCTCCTTAACAGCTTCTGCGGGAGTTCTCAGTGCTGTTCTTCTTCATTTGACTAAGCTTTTTTTCTTTTGTACCTCCTGTCTCTTATTTTATAGATTCTTCTCAGAACAGTCTCTTCCCTCTTCAAGCTGTGAACCTTATGCACGCTGCTGCTTCTCTTTCCCGTGCCCTGCATTTCCTTCCTTCCGTACTCTGACCTTCTCGGTATCGATCAGGCAGTTGGTGATGGTCATATTCTGCAAACTGGCTGGCTGGCCTAGAGGCATTTGTAGAGAGATGCTTGAACCTATGTTAAACATGTACCTGCTTTTCCTTTTGGCTTTCTGCTGTCTTTTTTTCTGTTTTTCTTAAAATCTTAATCAGTCTAGACCCTGCTGCCTCAACTGTTCCCAGTTCCAAGTAATTTTTTTAATTGCTTAGAAAGCACTACATTTGGTTTTCAGACCAAGAAATGCAGCAAGGTTGACCTCATAAGCTCAGCCAATAAATACAAGAAATTATCTCCTCCTAATTAATTAGCTTATTAACCATGATTAAATACCCATATGGTTCATCTCGCTTAGATTCATTTGCTTTCCTCCCTTACTTCTGTCTTTTGGATCAGGAATTCCTCTCCCATAAGAACCCCTTTTGTGTTCCTTCCTTCTGTGTTTTCCTGCCCATATGACTCTTGTTCATATTGACAGCAATAGAGAGGACATTTACAGAGCTTTTTACTTACAGAAAGCAGTATGAGAAGTTACTAATTCTTCTGCACAATGAAGTGTGTGTGTGTCTGCCTGTGTATTGTTTAACCGGTAGCAAAAGAGATGAAGCTCATCTGATGTAGTGGCAGAGGTAGGAATAAAGGTCAAGAGCTGTTGGACTTCAGATGTATGCTTAGTATGTTAAACAGTACTTTGCATTAGAAAGGTTTGAAATAAGATGAAGATTCCGGAATCATTGCTAGATGTTGATATTCATATTGTCACTGCAGCGGAGGCAGAATGTAACAGTGATTAAGGAGGAGGTGGAAAGACTCACCATAAGTGCTGAGTGACACTGCATAAAGGAAGGAAAGAGAGGAAGCTTTTTGGTTTCATATTTTTGAAGCAGGCGAATTTAGTAGTACAGGCTGGGTAAGAAACCATGCCACCCTTCCTTTTAAGCCTTTAAAAGGTTTCTGTGGCTGCTGGGGAGGGATGGGAGCAAGAGTTTCACTTTTTGGTCTCTCTTAGCAAATTCCTTCTATTATGCCATTGCCCTTGGCAAGTGGTGAAGTAAGGGGAAGGGCCACGTATTCCTGTGAGAGGGGAAAGCAAATTTCATTGCTAAAAGCCTGTTTTAAAAATATAATACTTGGGAGACTACCCTGGCATCCTGAAAACTATCTGTGAAATAAGAATGTGGGGACAGAAGTGGTTTAAATGCCTTAATTCTGTCATTCTGCTGATCAGCCTCTGCCCAGACTGGGAGTGAATGGGTTGACCTTCAAATTTACTTACCACAGCTAAACTTTTTAATTTGAATTTTGGAGCAGGTTTTGTGTTTTATGTTCTTGTAATATGAATAACTTAAGGGCAGTGACTTTCAACCTGATTTGATTTGCAAACCCCAGCTGTTTTTCAGTGGTTTTGCAGAGCCTGTCAGAAATCTCACATATGCACATTGCTGTATAGCATGTTTTAATTATTTTTTCTGAGTTCATGTATGCCTTTAAACTGCCCTATGTTTCTTGGAGGAAGAGAAGGTGCAAACCACAGTTTGAAAAGCTGTGCATTAGGAGGCTTGTTCTGGAAGCGATGGTTTATTTCCAAATAACCTCAAAAAAACTATTGGGATTATCTTATATTTCAGGGTTTTGTGTTTGCTTGTTTGTTTGGTTTTTTTCAAGTGGTGAAACTAATCCTTTTCCCCATTCAAAAACATGACTCCTCCTCCCCGAATAAAACTAGAGAATTCAACCTGAATTTATTTAACATTTTATATTCATTTTCCTTATGAGGCCAAGTTTTCGTAATTTTTTTTTTCCTCTGCAATCATGAAGGCTGTAAAAATAATATAGTGGAGTCATATAATGACTTGATTCTAAGAGCTAAAAATTCAGAATAACAATCATTAGAGCACTGCCAACACAGTTTTGAGCAGCCAGTGCTGTGCTGGCTTGGATCAGATTTCAATCAGTAAACCAGAGGTGAAAGGTGCTGCTGCTCATCCTGTTTGAGAACTCCCTTTTCTTTATTTACCATTCAGTGCAGCAGCTAGGATTTCTTCAAAATACGTGAAGGTTAAGTGTCAAAACAGCAGCCAAGTCTACTCTGCACTGTATAGCTGAAACTGTGGCTTTGTGAATGAATTCTTAAGTGCACGTTGCCATTGAAATAGCGTTGATTTCAGTTTGGACTTGAATGGTCAGAAAAGGGCTTTTCAACCCTTTACAGCCCATGAGGAGCCTTGCAAAGAAATCTGACAAAGCTTAGCTAAACTTAATTTTGACACAAGTGTTTTTCCTGTGGTCACTACTCAGACACAGAACTTGCAATGACTGAGCCAGTAAAATCTCTGTTAGCGTACTGGGATGTAGCTAATTATCAGTAGACACAAATGATTTTTTTAAAAATGTGATTATCTGTAGTTTAACCTGTCCTATCAGTTGTGATGGATCTGCCATTAATTTCTACCTTTTTCCCCCCTTTTTTGCCAACGTTAAGTGGCTAAAAGCCAAGGTAAGAAGTGTTATTTCTCCTTTGACCCACAGTGCCTCATGTGACTGATAGTAGAGGCTGCAGAGCCATTAAAACTGAAAACTAGCGCGCTCTTATGCTCTCCTCTGCTTTCCATAGGATATTTAGATTAAACATGCTATACTTGATTTTTTTTATTTACAGCGTTTAGCGTGTGTCAATATATCTGTGATACATTGACATCTGCATTTATACATAGATACTTTAATTTCTCTAACACATGTAGTGCTTTGCTCTGAATTCAGTAGATGCCTTGACTCCCTTCACTTACATTTTTGCAGGAGACTTCCCAGACAACCTGAGTGACTCTGCTAGTCAAATAGCAGGGGCAAATTGAGACATTCTGGGCCCATGCTGACTGTATCGTACTGTCAGTGTTAAAGTTTGATTTAAATTATTAACACCCCAACGGAGATGAACACAAATGTGGCTTCCCTTTAAAGAAAAGAGGATATAAGAGATTTGTGCATGAACCTGTCAATTGCCTACCTTTCTGATGTCTGTTGTAAATTAATAGCAAAAATAACATTAAGCTTGTATTTAGACTCTATACTTACTGGTGTCTGTCTTGCGTGTAGCTGAAAACTTGCTGTTTGACAGCTGTCTGGGAATTCTCACTTCATATTCTTACACTTAAAAAAAAAAAAAAGCTGTCAATAATAGAGCTGCTCTGTTATAAAAATAAAATCATGTTTTCCCTTATTTCAGCATGGAAATAACCAGCCTGCAAGAACTGGCACCTTGTCAAGAACAAATCCGCCTACACAAAAACCACCAAGTCCTCCTATGTCAGGCCGGGGAACTCTAGGGTAAGAATGAAGGCTGCTTGGTCCCGCCTGTGTAATAGAAAGTTTTAATTGTGCTGGTGTTGGTGTTTCTTAAATACGTGGATAGATGGCAATTCTGATTGCCTTTTAGCAAAAAACACAATTACCTTTTCTGTATAAACCCTTTCAGCTGCATTGATTCTTATTTTTATGATGACCTTTTGAAAGAATGTTTTTTTCATGGGGGGAAGGATTTATTATAGATATGGGTAAAGGAGGAGCCTATTGTTATTCCTGATTTTGGGAGAGAAATCCTTAGTGACACAAAAAAATATCAGTAAGTTTTTAACTTCAGTGGGGGAAAGACTTCATTGTTAAAGTTTTTGTCTACTCATTTCTCAGTATTATAAGAGGTATGAAATGGCTGTTGGTGCCATATTTGTTGCATTATGTAAGCAAAATTCATAGCATTGTGAGCACATTGACAACACTGGTTCTCGCAGGCTTGTGCGTTTTTATTTTTATGCTTAAATGAGGAAGGATTTTGCTATTCCCAAGCCCCACTGTGACCAGAGTTCCCTGCAACAGCATATATTTTGCTGCTATGGAACTGTGGGGAGTGAAATCTGCTTATCTAGGTGTGCTAGCAAGTAGTTGTTGCTAGAGACCAAAACATGAGAAGCTCAGATCATGTGCCATATGGGTTTGTCTGTCCAACTGTGCATCATCTTCCAAAATGCGTCCTAAACAAGACCACCTACCTATTTGTCACTCTCTGTCTTTCCTTTATGCTGTGGGGGACTGAGGCACTGTAATACTGGCTGGCATGGTTGTGTTGGCTTCAGGTGTGTTGTCTGGGAGAGGTGGGGAGCTGGATAAATGATAACTAATGAGATGGAACAGGATGGGGATCAGGAGCAGTGGTCAAGGAAAATCAGAAGCAGCAACTCCTTTTGTTAAGACTTAGTGATTTTTAATCCTGATTTGATGCTTTGCTGCTTCACGATGGCAGTGTTTGTTGTGTATTCTGCAGAGAAATTACCCTAGGGGTTTCCTCAGCATGTTTTGTAAGAATTCCCATTGCTCGAGGGCATGCAATCAGTATTCCAGTTGTCTCTCTTATCCCAGCTGAGAAAGAGTTGTTTATCAGCCCTGGGAAGCTGGGTAGCGCTTTCATGTCCTATTGGATGTTTGCTAGTGAAACAGCAGTGTTGATGTACTGGTGAGCTGCCTCTCTCTAATGCTCCCCCCTGAACAAGCCAGAGCTGTTTGGTTGCCTTAGCTGATGCCTGATAAGGATTAATCAGCTGAATGTCATTTCCAGATGAGCTTGACAAGAGGCAGCAGTTGGCTGAGGGGGAGGAATAATGTGGGTTCGTAACAGATTTCTATCTGCCCTTCTTGTTCAGGAAGTACAGCTCTTGTCTTGAGCAGTCGTGTTCTGCCAAAGCATGAAATATCATAGGCATGACTGTTTCCCTAATACATGCAGAAAAATTTGCTAGAAACCACAAAGATACTACTCTTCTCCCTTTTATCCAGAAAACAGAGATAAGTGTGTAAAATCAGAATGAGCTTGGTGTGTAACACAGGCCTTTAAGTATGCGCTGCCTATTGTGCGCCTTGTTCCTCCAAGGCAGGACTATCTAAAGGAACATGGTGGGGAGGGAGTCCTGCACAAAAATGACATGGGCTGAAAAGGGAAAGGGACTGCAGGAAGCAGGGGTCTCTTCACTGGACCAGGGTGAAACTGGAAAACCTTGGATGCTCAGGTTGAAAGTACACAGGAGGATGAGTGAATTGTTGGAGCTGGATGGAGGGACGAGTTGCAGTCATGCCTTGAAGGTCCTGGGGCAGAGCAAGGCCTTGTACTCCAGGCAGCTCTGCCTGATGGCAACAGGCATCAGCATCACACTGAAGCATTGGGCAACAGTGAGGTGGGGGGCGCTGGACAGTGTCAGGAAAGAGTGTTTTCCCCCTCTGCGTAAGGCTGATGGAAAAGCAGAAGGAAGGATTGGACTCGAATGGTGGAATGAAATAGTTTTTGACTTCTCTGGTGCTTAGGATTTTGAGTTTTTCAATGAAGCTGAGAACAAAGGAGAAACTGAGGCATGGCTGAACCTGAGGATGTAGTGGGGGTTTGCTTTTTACAGTATTTTTAAATTGTACTAGTGAAATAAGTAGTACCACAGAGCTGAGTAGTAGTTCCTATTGCCTGTGCATTCCAAGGTGGAATACTTTAAAGCATTAGTTTTCAAGGTTATTTCTGCTGGAAGCACATTTAAAATCTTCCCTGTTGATCATTTTATTTGGTGGTAGTTAGAGCTCGATCTCTTACAACTGCAATACAAAGTTTCTTTATTTTTCCCATGACTGATCTCTTTTGGCAGACCTATAGGTGATGGCAGTCTGCATATCAAAATCATCTGGAGTTCTTTATATAGACAAACTAATTTACAAACACCACAGTGCATGCAAACAATTATGGTATTTCCACTTTTCTCTTTGAGAGGTTTTAATAATAAAATGTTATAGTTCAAATTTAGTACTGTTGCATTCCACATTGTAAAAAGGAAATCAATAAGTTTCTTAAAATACCGGGGAGCCATATAACTTACCAACTCAGTTATAACCAGTAATTGAACAAATGATTAAACTACTGGCATTTAGTATTTTTGTTTTGTTTTTGCTTAGCTGGTGCATTGCCAAGTTCCACATCTTGCAAGGGGTCTTCTAGTTACTGGTGAGAACTGAGGAGCTCTGCAATTCAGTACAATAAATGCACTGTTCTTAAGGCAGTAATGGGTCTGGTAAATAGATCTCAAAAGATCTGTGTTATATTTGTGACTTTGATGCAGTCTGCTAGGTGACCTTGGAAGTCTCTGGGCTTCACTTTCTTGGGCTGCAAAATGGAGACAATGAAGCTCATCTGTGAGGCACTTTAAGATCTGCTTAAGTGATATGAGATTGCTTGATTACTGTGTGAAACAACTCTACTAGGAAGAGCACTGGTGATTGCAAATGTAACTTGTTCTGTGAATCTTTCAGCTTTACTCCTGCCTTAATGAGTTGAATACATTTAGCCAAGAATACTTTTGGAAAGCATTTGGAGGGGAGGGGAAAGGGGGAAAGAGGAAATTGTTACAGTGGAAGAGTTTTTCAGATGCAGTATACTGAAAGGTAACCCCAGAATATCATGAAGATGTAACTATTGTATGTTATGTAGTTCAAAGAATGTATTTTGGATGATAAATTTAGTTTAGGCTTTTTTAACCAGTTTATGTGCTGTAGGCCAACTTGTATGAATCTGTCTACATAAGAGCACTTCAGAGAGTTGAATGTGACCTGTCTACACCGGCTGGTGAAGTTTGTTTAATATACTGTACTATGGGTCACTGTGCCGTGATCTCTCGTGAAAACTTAAAAAAACAAATGGCATCATTACTTCATTCATTTATCCTTTTGGTCTTCTGATCCTTTATCTTTCTGTCTTCAAATTTCTTTTTCCTTGACCAGACGAAATACTCCTTACAAAACCCTGGAGCCGGTCAAACCACCAACAGTCCCCAATGATTACATGACCAGTCCTGCCAGACTGGGCAGTCAGCACAGTCCGGGAAGGACAGCTTCCTTGAACCAGAGACCAAGAACACACAGGTAGAGCATTTTCTTTCTGTAACCCTTTCCTGTCTGGGATGCTTACTAAAGTCACAGAAAAGCTTTGAAGCTTTGTGCCTGTTGGCTTTTTGTTGAAGGGCGAGAGGTAAGTTATTCTACCACTCTGCATAAACAGAACTTCACTGTATTGTTGACTTCTCTAACACACGGAAGTGTCTTCATACTCTATAGAAGCCTCATTGTATCCAGCAACTTACTTCCATAACCACAGACCTTGTTTTATACAATCAATTTATTTTGTTCTATGGTATTTGTTTCCCAAGAATAAGCAAAACTTCAAAATTTATGAAATTGCAAAGTAGTGTAGTGATGGGTCCTAATGGGTTTAAAGCTGCATTATTAACCTTATCCTAAAATACACTTAGGCTTTTTGTTTGTTTTCAAGACCGCTAATTGCAAAGAGAAAATTCTGTTGATTAGAAACACTGTGATGAAGGTAGTCTGAAAGAACTGATTGCTTTCTTTTGGCTAAAACTTAATGCTCATAATCAGTGCTAGCATGATAGAAATAGAAAATAAAACCTATTCAAAGAGCAGGTATTGGCATCAGCCAGTTATTCCCACATGCTTAAGGGCTTTGATGAAAGAGTAGTGTGTGTTTTGGGTGAGAAGGGTGTGCCTTGGTGGTTTTTTTTAAATTTAATTTTTTTGTCAAATTGCAAGGCTAGATCTTTCTCTGAGCCTCTTGAGTGAGTTCAGTTTTTTCAATTTGATTTTTGTCATAGGCTTCAAATTATAGGGAAAAAACAGATGAAAGAATTCAATGTAGTTAGAAATAAGAGGTTAGCTTATTTTTTAGAAATCTTTTTTTAATTTTTTTTTTTTTTAAACTCCTGGTAGGCAAGTAAACACAGTAGGTCACTAACAGGGGTTGAGAGAATATTTTTGACACAGTTGGTCATGAAATAGTGTCAGGATGAAATAACTTGTAAATCTGGCTGCAACAAATCATGTTAATCTGTTTAGCTGGCTACTGTGAACGCTCCCTACTCTTGTCTCACAAGATCTTCTTTTATGTAGACTGCAGTTAGAAATTCAGCCGCAACCTTAGTGACAAGATCAAGGTCTTTAGCAGACAGAACACTAATTTTGAAGGAATTATGTTGGCTTCCATTCCAGATCACTGATTTTCTTTTTTGTGTTTTCTTAAGATATATTTAAATGATTTGCGTTTGACTCTGACAGCATTGATTTGTAGCTACCCAGGAATGGTAAATAAACTATAACAGCACTGAGTACTCCTTAATTACTCCATAATTAACATGGATAGGTTAAAGTGGTGTTTTGGCTTCAAAACATCTTGACTACTTAGTTCCCTTTGTATTATCATTTTAATCCATGTAAATTCAAACCTTGGCCTAAGGAGTGCTCTTGGATAAGAATACGGACAGATTCTGCCTGAAACTTGATTCTTTTTCAGCTCCCTCAATGAAAAGAACTGTTATGGCCTTCAAAGGCACATGTAAAAATGTTATCCAGTAGTTTGTTAGAAGTATGTTCTGTAAAAATCTGTATTGTGGGCCTTTAATTTGTGTATCTTATAATGATACTTAGACAAATTGTGACCTGGCTGTACTGTTACCTTTCAGACTATCTTAGAAACAAACTTCATACACAAAAAGTGTGTGCGTGGGCGGGGTGGAGTGTTAGATATACAGAAAGTTATCCACACCATACCCCACCCCACACCTCATGCCATTTGGTTTATCATGGCTGTTCTCAGTTAAAAAGTTCTCAATCTAAACTTCTGTTCTGAGTAGAGGAAATATTCCATCAGATGGCAGCATAAGTAATCTTAAATAATTATTTATAGCTGAGGCATGAACTCTTTCAGCCCCAGCTTATTACTTTCAATTATTACAAGACCTCTGAACTGTTCCTGCAGTTGTTACTGCATTGCTGGGAACTGGTATGGTTGCTTACCTTTTTATTTTTTAAAGCATTTAATTAGACGTTTTATGCATAGTGATGTTTATCAGCTTAGCTAATTCCGTTTCCTAGGAGTGTAATGCATCCAGACTTGATTAGCTGTATGCAATTGTAGGTAACGACAGAGGCATTTTATAGGGGATTTTTCAGTAGTCTATAATCAAGTTAGGCTAGCAGAGCTTGCACAGGAAGTGTGACTGTTGATAGGCCTTTGTAGGAAATGCTGTGCTAATACTTGTGTTTTTCTTTTATAGCGGTAGTAGCGGAGGAAGTGGCAGTCGAGAGAATAGTGGAAGCAGCAGTATTGGCATTCCCATTGCCGTGCCTACACCTTCACCGCCAACCATTGGACCAGGTATGTGGGACTCTTCCCATGTTAACTTAAGGCTGTAATGTCAGTCGCTTGTGTTTGCAGAGGGATTTTGACTGAATACAATGGGGTAGAAACTGTCCTGAAGCACAGTCCTAGTCAGGAAATCTCTTATGAGTGCTGGGGGACGTCTAAAGTTTTCATTCTTTACCAAAAGTACTTGCAGAACAATCACTTACAGAATAGCGGATGGTTAAAACACCTCTGTCGGTTCATGTTTTTACAAGATAATCAAGGCGGAGAGGAGCTAGAAGGAGAGGGGTGTATCCTTTTAAACCTTAAGTGTATTTTTAAATCCCTATCTACAATTTGGCATTTCTGGATGCCCTGAGAAGCAGCAGCAACTATGTACATGTTTGATGGGAAATGTTGTCTTCTGAAATAGCCTGCTAACTTTACCATCTGCCAATGATGGCATGTACATGTTCTTTTTTAATTAAATAAAAATCTTTACTTCAAATAAAACGCAGATGACCTAAGAAAACACTGCTAGTAGTAGAATTTAGGCTTATCGACCAGTGTTGTTTATGCTACGATTACAGTCTGAAGTTGCTACGCTATGATGGAGATCATTGAGAGAGGCAGGAGAACTAGTGTGTATAAGGTAGCACAGCAATAAGAGAACCATGCAGGACCTCTCGGCATTGAAAGCATACTCCCTTGTCTTTAAGAATGATGAATCGTGAGAATGCGTAGGATTCTTCTTTATTATAAACTGGCAGGATTATTATCTTGGTAATAAACCAACTCAGTCACTTGTTTAATATTTGTGTATTTTGTAAGCACATAAAATTACTTTGCACAAGAAAACAGTGGAGTTTTGCTGTAATGTAATTTTGCTATTGCACCTCTTATATCTCTGTTCTTTGGATGACAGATCTTTACTTTCTTACGCACGTGCAGGCTTTCCTTTCCCAGGTGTTTCTGATCCTGCAGTGGTACAAATAGGCATGAACTCTTCCTATCATCTGTCATCCCATAAAAATCAATGGGAGTAAAGATCTGCAGGTACAGAACCCTGTGTAGGATCAGGGCCTGAGTTTGTATCAGTTGACGGAAGCTGAATTTCTGTATTTATTTGGGAAGCCTATCAAGTGCCCATGCTTTCTTATTTGATTTTTTTTTTTAATATATGGCCTAATTGGGAATATAAACTATTTCATTAGCACACATTTCTGTTCCTCCTCCTCCTGGAGCCCCGCCAGCACCACCACTGCCACCACCTCTACCGATGGGCGGTCTGATAGGTGAGACTTCTGTCAATGCTGAAGTGATTGCAGTCATGCTGCATAATCAATAATCATCTCTTTCTAATGGACTTAGGGTGTTTTCTTCTTTCTGTAGTGGGGTCTATATGATTTTAGTATAAAAAATCAGTTTTGGGATTTTTTGTTTGTTTGTTTTTAAACAAATCTAATCTCCACTAATTTCTTGTGGTTAAAGCCTCTGAAGGTAAATGCACAAGGTATGGGGAAAAGGCTGCCAGTTGCTTGAAATCTCTGTTCCCATTAATGCTAAGATCCAGTTAGTCTGATCTATAAGAACTCAAAATCAGCTTGAATATCAGCTTGGTATTCTGCTGTGTCACTCCTGCAGCCGAAACTAAGCCACAACAGTTGCACTCTGGCTTGAAAACGGTAGCTGATGTGTAGGGTGATGTATGTATTTTATCCTGTGGGCGTAAGGTGACTGAAAAGCAGAAGTGTCTGTCACAGTGGCTTGGGTTTGGTTCTGTAATGCTGCAGGTGGGTGGCAAACTGGAAGACTTCAGGATACGAACTAACAGTTCTTGGAAAATTGCTTCAAGCATTACATACAGCTGTTAGGATGGGATCTAAAAGTAGTACTTTTCAAAACAGGCAGGAGAAAATACCTGGCCCTTTGGTATCACCGGCTGATGACAAAATTAATTAATTGTGTTATGAAGCTAGCTTTGGAGGCTTTGACCCACATAACCCTTTGCACTTTCACTTACTGAAGTGTTAAGTGAAAGTGGCTTTGGATAGCATTACAGGACTGCAAACTTCTGATCACGCACTGTTTGTGTATATATGTGTGTGTGCACTTTTGTATATACTTATATAAAATATATACATAGGTATATAAAAGCATAAACCATTTTATTGCAAAACAATTTTTGCGTTTAAAAATTGCATTGATCCATGTGAACTCAACGTGTGAGATTCATTAATTTGCAAAGTGTCATTCTTTTCTCTGTCTGTCAGAGGTTACTCCAAAAGAGAACTTAAATTGTTTTATTAACCTTGAAGCTTGTGCAGCAAGCATGTGGACGGTAAAAATGGGTGTTCATCCTGAAGAATGAGTGACATGTCTTTCTGTCAGCTGGCATTGGTGATTCTCATTTGTTGGTGCAAATTCCATCAATATAAAAGCACAACTAGCAAATATGATTGATTAAATGTGCCAAGTGTCTGAAGGTCATGACATTTGTTTTACTGTTTTGTTAGAGTGTCTTTTTATATTAGATTGGAGACAAGTTCTGGTTCACAATGGAACACATTTGCTTTGAGCAGAATGTGGATTTTTTTTTTCTGTGTGCTTTTTAATAAAGGGTATTCCATGTAGAGTAATTGAGATATGCTTAGGAGTTGGAAGCTGATTCAATTTTCCAGTCCAATCCAGTCTCTCAAAGTAGTTCTCAGCATTTCTCAAATGCCCTTTATATGAGTGTTGGTTTATGTCCTGTGTGTTTTTTCTCATCGTTGTTTATAACAGGGATATTTGTTTTCTGTTAATCTCCTGTTACTGGCCTTAAATTATTGGAGACCTGTAATCAAGTATTTCCCATGTTCTGGGCTTTTTTCTATTTTCTGCATTCTATCCCAAGTAATGCTCTGCTTAAGTCTTCTCCTTGGTTCCTCTGGCTAATGCTTTTCAGCTGCTCCGGGTTCAGCTCCTGGTTCCCAGTATGGCACAATGACCAGGCAAATCTCACGACACAACTCTACCACTTCTTCAGCATCTTCTGGTGGATACAGACGGAATCCTTCTGTGACTGCCCCGTTTTCTGCTCAACCTCATGTTAATGGCGGGCCTCTTTATTCTCAAAATTCAAGTAAGCTTCTGAGCTCTGAAATCACAAACTGTTTTGAGCAAAATGATTGTAAAAGCATGCATGGCATTTTAATTCATTTATGAAGAGCATCAATCAGATCACTGCTTTCTTTCCTAAAATAGAAGGAAAAACAAACAAGAAAAACCGTATTGAAGTTGTACAGTGATTGCACTATATGCAATTATACTGTTTTCCCCTCTGACTTGTTTGCTGTTATTCATGACAAGAAATTATTATGATTGCCTATCTAATTATAGGCACATTATACTTAGCATTTCAGGTGTGCTTGGAAAACATAAACTAAAACTGGATTTTTTTTGCAGGAGACCTAATATGGTTGTAGTACAGTCCCTCCACTACTGGGCTAGTGGCAAGAGAGTACTGTCAGAGCACAGTGCTCATATAACAAACTTTTCCCGTTACACAGTTCCTCCCTGTCTCTGTCTCTTTCCTAAATCCTTTCCTGATTCTAAGTTTCTCCTTTTGTTCTTAGTTTTAAGCTTGACTGTTAAAGAGTTCAGTCTCCCTCTTTTTAGCAGACGACTCCTCTGTGCTTCCACACTAGTAGTAGATGCAGATGAATGAGGGAAGGGACGGGTGCCATGGGCAAGTGAGCAGGTTTTAGTCAGCAGCATCCTGCCTACCTACCCAACAGGGCAAACGAGGTTCACTGCAGAAAGATCTGCAAAATAAGGATCTACTCGAGCGTTGGTAGAAAGCTGTTTCTATCAGGAAACTTCTTCCTTCCCATTTCCATAAATTTTGACCAGATACACATAGAGGAGTAATAGTCCTCTAATGGTTTCTGGTGGTGTTCTTCAGCATGCCAACTCTTTAAACTTCAGAGTTCTTTTAAAAAGAAATGTTTTTCTTTGGGCTGAAGATCACTTTGGACCAGCGTTTGCTGTTGCGTACTTACTCTTAAGGAAAGAATGCATATAAAATGTTTGAGGCGCTGAGGTGAAGAGTTTTCTCAGTGGTTTAGAAGCACTACATTTATCAGAAAGCATTTTTATATGCAGACACAGCATGTATCTTTTTTTTTTTTTTAATCCCCTCCCCAATCCTGATTTTCTTACCACTTTCTCTCACCCATACTGCCCTTTCATTTTCCTCCACACTCTTGTTCCCCCAGATTAATTCACCGTAACAACAGAAACTCCTTGTTTGAACAGTTGTGTTCTGGTGAATAAACAGGGCTTTACTTCTGGAAATAGTTCAGTTGTCTTAAATGCTGTGCACACCACTGTTTCTGACCATACACGTTTGTCCAAAGCAATTTTTTGCTCAAATGCAGGTGCTGTTCCTTGATCTAGCTTCTCTGGTGCTTTCAAAATACTGATTGTCAACATTTTTTAAACAGTATTTTGATGGGTGTGTTTTTCTACTTTAAACTGTTTCCCTCTGCTTCTGTAACTGGTGATTTTTTTTTTTTATTAACTGATGATTTTTTTTATTTTTTAATGCTACTGTCTTGACATTAAATCCAGGTCCCATGTTTCCTTAAGGTTTTGCTTTTCATGCTAACAAATACTCTGTTTTTTCTTAGACGTTTACTTCAATTTTGTGAGAAACCTGTTTGTTCTCCCTCTTTTATTGATCATTTCTCCCATACAGTTTATTTGATTATTGGTTTTGTAATGAACTAAATGCTCCATTGTTATTCATCAAACATTAATCTTTGTTATGGCTTTATTTAAAACTGTTGCTTAGTTGGAAGTACAGAACCTCTTTCAAATTTGGTTCCAACTGGATTACCCTGCTGAATTCCAACCTTCACATTAATTTTGTGCTTCAGTGCAAGAGAAATTCCACTGAGAAGGGGCATGGTATAAACAAATGAGTTGATGTTTTGTGGGGTTTTTTCTTTTTCTTTTTTTTTTTTCCTTTTCCCCCTGCTTCATGGGGAGATATCCTGCCAGAGCTGACACTTTGAATGGCATGCCTTACTGCTACCATGCCTCTTTCCTACTTGTAGAGGGAAGAGCTGAACATCTCGGCTGTCAGCCCAGCATCTCTGAGCGCTGGTGCCCTGTGTCTCATACCTTGTTGCTCACCAAATAGGTACATACTTGAGAGAAGACCAGCTTGCCAGGGTTTCCTGGGGAGCTCTGTGTGCTAGTGTAGCCAGTTGTAGCTGTTGAAGCCTTTGCCAGCCTCTTAGGTTGCTGAGTACCTTCTAACCACAGAAGACTTAATAATTTAAAATAAAGCTCCATTCTGCTCCATCTGGTTTTCCTACCAACAAGCAACAAGGTCCCTTCTTCTGTGTAAAACTAAAACCTAGTAAGACAAGCCACTGTTCCCTGCCCCAGCTGAACAACATTACTAGAGGTGCCCTCTGTATGAATATTAAGTATTGATGTGCAACATTGTTTCCATTGTAAAGTAGTTGTCTTTGCTCTGTGTCAGTGCTGCTTTGCTGCACTTGATGTAGTGCTCTACTATTATTTTAGAGGACTCCTCCAGAATGCTGTGAAACATCGCCTCTACTTCTAGTAGCGTACTTTTAAAAGATAACTGCTAAATATGAGTAATCCTTATTTGGCAGCAAGATGAAAAGTTCAGTTTTGTGTGACCCCAAGTGAAGTGGAGCAAGTCCCTTCACGTGTACCCTGTGAGCTTCCAGACACACAGCCTGCGCTTGGCTTTTTATTCAGCTAAACCCAGGGGCATGCTTTGCTTTTTGATTCTCGATTGGCTAACTGTGAATTCATCCTGTTGGAAACACAAGCTTGAAGAAGGTTCTTCTGTGTGTGTGTTCTTGTTGTTCTTTACATACTTTGTTTTGTGGTCCTCGTTACTGACGGCTGCTTTTGTTTGTTTCCTTTTTTTTTTTTTCCTTTGTCTGTTTGACTTTCCCCAATATGGTGTGTGTGTGTGTTGCTACCAGTTTCTATTGCTCCACCCCCTCCCCCTATGCCTCAGTTGACTCCACAGATACCTCTCACAGGCTTCGTGGCCAGGGTGCAGGAAAACAGTAAGTTTGGACAAGCTGAGCTGTTAAAGGGTAGAGCCTACTTTCTTCTAGCATGCATGGCTGGCAAGTCAGACTCTATTTGTTTCCTTTTCCAGAAGCTAATACCATCTTGCATTCTAGTGTCAATATGCTATTGGAGCTGAAGGGCACACTCTTCAATATTTTATAACATCTGCATGATTATTACTGACCCATTTAAGTTCTGAACTGCAAATTTATTATAGAAATAGTGTGAAATATGTGGCGTATGCTTGGTGTGATTATAAGAATGTATCTTAATTAAAAGCATTAATTTCATGTTGAATCATCCTGCCTGAGGTTTTTTCACTAGGGATAATTGATTAGTTTTTATTAGAAATGCTTATGTAGACTGTCAAAATACGTACTGTGTAACCATTGATTCTAATACTGTAGTAGTTTTCAGGAAGTTGTACAGTCAATTGAAAATGTGCAGTCTTGTAATCTAATGCCATTACAAAGGAGCTTGTAAGGTATTTCTCCTCTCAGCAGCCTTTCATTCTCCATCTCTTTTGTGCTCTCTAGTCAGATTTCCCTACTGACCTCCTTGCAGCACAGCTATGCTTGCTAGGTCTGTGAGAGATATGCTCCCTGGCTATGATCTGTGCTGCAAGGTGTTTTATATTCGTAACTGTGCTTTTACCATTACTACTTGATTTATTTCAGGTGAGTGTTGCTGTCCCAAATGCTAGTGCAGGTGTAAAGTCATGTTGCTGATCTGGGGACATCTTTGCTGTAGGAGTACGTTGCAGTTCTGTAAACCACAGAATGAATGTGATGTTGCTAGGGCAATAAGTATAAAATGTTTTTAAAGTGTTTGGGAGCCATAGTAAAGTTTGCTAGGATCTCAGGCCCTACTACTACATAGTAGCTATATACCTTTAGCATGCATTTAGGGGCACCCAGATCTGACTGGTGCTGCTGTTCAGGTTTCCATGAGAGCTTTTAAGTGGTGATGTTCTGAGCATTCTGCTAGAGATAGGAGGCATCTCTCTGGTTCTCATTCAAAAAGAAGATACTTTCGTGTTGTGCTAGGTAAGCAGTAAGAATCCCATTGATGTAGAATAGTATGCAACAAAATTGTGTTGATGAAACTTTCCAAAATTCAAAAGCGTAGAGGTAAGCCTACTGAAGATTGAAGGTTACAGAATGTCTGCACTTGCAGATAAACTTGGGAAAATTGACACCTGCTTCTGAATTGTTCCAAGTATTGTCCTCCTGGAGATAACACAGCTCTTGGGAGAGCAGAGGTGAAAGGGACAGACTTATTCATGTGTGCAACAACAAAATGCAAGCTGACTTGTGAATGAGATTGCAGCAAAAATAGCTGAAGCTTGAAATCTGGTCTTAGGAATTGCTCTTTTTATTGTCTTTCTCTTAACAGTCCCTTGGGTTTGAAAGTTCTATAACAGGTATGGCTTTGAGCTGCTGCTGCCTCATTTCAGAGGCAGGAGAGCGTGTGGCAGTCTGCGCATACGCTCAGCAAAACTGGCTGTAGAGGCTGTTAAGTTTTGGCATTGTGTGCTAGACTTTGATCTGCCTCATTTTCTGCAGGTAGTCTATGGGGGAGTGGAGTTAGGGAGACGTGTGGGTAGGCTTGTCTTTTCCTTATTGTAAAGATCTGTGGGTTTGGGAAGCAACATCCTCTGCTCTGTGGACTTCTTTCAGATGACACGGACAGAGGGCTTAGAAACTATGCAACACCTATTCTTTTTTTCCTGCGCCCTGTGCCCAGACTGTGAGTATCTCCTTCAGAGAGGTTTTCCAGTTTGTCCCATGGCCAGGGATAACTGACTGGATGTAAATTGCTGTACTGTCACACTCCTTTCAAAAGGAGTCTGTTGGTCCCCATTTAGGGAACAGGGATGTGAATACATACAAGAGAAGATGTCTCAGTTTGGAGCTGTATAAATACTTGTCCTTTTACCCTTTCTCATTTAGTGTGGTTTTCTGTATGGCTTTTTTTTTTTTTTCTTTTCTTTTTCTTTCCTCTAGGGTAAGTAATGCTATTCTAGAGTCTGCCTATTGCAAGTTCAGAACCAGGAAAAGTCTAGGTTAAAATCCAAGAGGTGGAGGGATACTTCCATGGGGTGACACTTGTCTACTTTTCTGTTCCATTCTTTCCCCTTGTTTAAATGTGAAGTTGAATTGTTTTAAATGTTTCCCATAAAGCATGCAGTTTCTGCACTGCATCTCAGTTAGGGTATGTGTTGGCACTTTCACACTTGCATTTCCTGCCCTCTTTTCTTCTTTTCTAATAAGAACTTCACTGTTGAATAAATACAACTTTTTGCATTTCTTAAGGTAAGGATTTCTCAAGATCTCAAAGGATTGTTGTTTCAATACTGTTTTTTTTTTTTCCTGGCTGCAGATGGAAATTAAGGGGAGAAATACATTTTGTGAAAGATGTGCCAAAACTACTGCACAAAACCAATCCATTCATAAACAGTGTTGTCATGTGTCTGTGGTGGATTCATGAAGCCTGCCTGTGAGTGCTATTCAGTAACATGGGCAAGACGTAGTGTTCACTCAGCCAAAGACTTTGTTAGTCTGTCTCCAAGTGACATAAATGGGCTTCTGTATGGGAGAGGAATCACTAATACAGGGGCAGCCAGTCTTACTGATGGAGAGAGCTGTTGGCTATACAGCTCAGCTGGTCAAGTTGAAGAGGAGCTGGGCTTGCATTAGCTCTTGAAGGCATAGAGAGCAGGCTGGGTGCCATGGCTGAGGCAGCCTCTGCCCCAGCAGCTCCTGCTGGCTTCTGCTCCCTCACAGCAGGAGATTTGGCTTCCCCTATATCACCACAGCAGGTCTGACCCAGCTATGACATGGGAGTTATGCTCAAGCCCCTTATCAGAGGCATGTGGCTGAAGAGCAAGGGTTAGTCACCGCTGGCGTAGCAGCCATGCGAAAGTACAAAGCATTAAAGTAAACAGAAGCCCTACTTCTGATCTCCAGTGCCATTGTAACAAGCAGTAGCTGAAGTTTCACTCGGTGTTGTTCTGTCCTTGCCCTGCAGCTTGGCTTCTCAAAATTAGTGTAGTGTGCTGGAGCTACATGTTCTGGAGCACATGCCCAGCCTGATGCCTCCTTCCAGTCACACCCTTTCTAGAGCAGTGGTTTTCAATATGCAGACTCCCAAATCTCTTGTAATTAAATCTGTATTGCTATATAACAGAGTCCAGCAACAGTAGCTTCCTTTCAGTAACTTCTGGCTTCATAGCGCTTACACCTATGTGTGTAGTGGACCACAGTTCCCAAGGAATAGGATAAGTGACTTGATGTCTTGCATCTGAGCGTGCGCTCTCTCTCTCTCTCTCTCTCCTTTGCTGCCAGCTGCTGTGAATGTTACTGAAAACTAATTTGATGAACTGATTTTAAGAGTGATTTGTACCATAATGCCTTTCTCTTTTTCCCCTTCCCAAAGCAACTTGTAATTGTGCTGATTGGAGAATCTCAGGGCAGGGATTTGACATTTTGGATTACATACTTAATTCCTTGAGCACTTTTTCCCCAAGAGCAGCATCTGCCTGTTGTAGTTTTCCATTTATTAATTGAATCCTGGATGTTTGCACACACACAAGCTAGTCTGCAAGATAAGGATCAGTACAAAGCTTTTCTTCTGCAGAAGGATTACTTGGCTTTCTCTTACCTGGTTAAATCTAAACCACTAGCCTCTTCCCTTTTTTATGATCCACACCAAATCTTTTTATCCCCATAGTGAGAGAGGAGGAATCCAAGGAAGCAGTGTTCAGAAATAAATTAAAATGATTGTTATAGACAAAGGATTTGTTAAAAAATAATCAAGCTGCTGGTCCAGTCCAGAGGCCTGTTGCTGCCTGGCTCAGAGGGTGCCACTCGGAGTCCTCCCATAGCTAACCGCTGCAGCTGTGCCCTCAGCGCATGGACGTCGGAGCAGGAAGCTTTCCTCTCTGCTGGTGTTCAGCTTACGCCCTGCAGCATGTGCTTTGACTCCAGTAGCATTTATACATAGATCTGACTACTAATAACAACTGTAGTTGTGTGTTGTAGCTGTTAATACAAAGCCTCTGTTTCTAATCAGTGCATGGTATTATAGTGCATGCTATGTGTGTTGTCCCCCCACCCCTTTTACTTACAGTGTACAGCCTCAGGTTTGTTTGCATCTCCACACTGTTTTGATTTAAGAAAAAAAATAATCTCCAAATGTTTCTAGTTGCTGATAGCCCGACTCCTCCCCCACCACCGCCTCCCGATGAGATGCCAATGTTTGATGACTCTCCTCCTCCTCCACCCCCACCCCCCGTGGATTATGAGGATGAGGAGGCCGCTGTTGTGCAGTACAGCGATCCTTATGCAGATGGAGATCCTGCTTGGGCACCTAAAAACTATATAGAGAAAGGTAAGAGAAGTGTGCTGTGTTACTGCGGTCTCAGGATTAATGGTATCTGAAGGGAATGAAGGATTTAGCTTGGCTCTGTGGAAAACAGTCGTTGTCCCTGCCAAGTCAGAACTTGAACCATTCTTTTCTTAGCTTGTCTGTGGCTACACCTAATGTGATAAAATATAATCCTCCTTTGGAAGGATTATAAAATACCTTCAAGCATTCTAGAATGAATAAAAAAAAATATCCTTTGTTATGAGAAGCAGATGTAAATCAGATGGCTTTCATCTTTGCTGAGTTGCTGGACTGTGTCTCTAGCTACCTCAGGATTACGGCAATCATCTAGAAATAGGCAAAAGGGCCAGAAAGTCCAAGCTCCGTTTATCCCATCAAACTAGATAACTAGAGTGGATCTTTAGACTTTCAACTATAAAATGTAGTGAGGCTTCCTTGGAGACTTACCGGTGACTCTAGATCATCAGACTACAAACTGTGCGTAGGTATGAATTCATATAGTAAATGTCTCTTCCCATGAATAATTGAGATGCCAATTTCCTGCCTGTAGAGTTGTCTGTGTTCTGACAATGACCGTTTTGTCAACAGCAATGTTGCATGTTTTCGTATGATCTGGCTGGTGCTGTAGTGCATATGGAACAGGGTAGGGTACCTGTGATACCTGTCTTGGCAGAATCTTCACTCCTAGCTGGACTGGGTGCAGGTCGTACCCATGGGATGAAAATAACTGATACAAAGCACCATTATTTGCTAGGCATTAAGACATCAGATTTCTGAGAATATACGTATGTAAAATAGTAGGTTCTCGGAATTCATAAAACTGATCAATTGCACAAATCCACGTTAACTGTTTTGAAGAGTAAGGCTGTGATGTCCAAAGTTTGCGTATTCATAGTGGTTGTTTTTAATTCCAATACTATTGGTGGTGACATTTACTTTCCTTTGGGAGATCTCTGCTTTGTTAATTGCATACAGTGAGTTGGAGGTTGGTAAGAGTAATGCATTCACCAAGCAGGCACTGAAAAATAGCTGATGTTGCCGTAAATTTGCTTCTACTTTTTCTTACAGTAACTTTTATACTTGCAATCATTGTGGCTCCTTGAAAAGCACTGCCAAAATTTCTTATCGCATAGAAGCTCTGTAGCAATGACCATCCATTTCTATACAGTGGCTTTAAGCAGCTATGTTTACAAGACCATACACTGAAGTACACGATATATATATATATCTCTCTCTCTCTCTATATATATATATATCTATCTGCAGGGGCCATAGTGTAGAATTTTTTTTCTGTTGGTCCGTTTCTATAGAATGTTGGTTTTTTTCCTTTAATGAAGAGATCCCTATACAGAGATCTATATGCTTTTGAGGTAATCTGACCAGAAATTACTGCCATGTTCATGGAGCCAGTTGTTTCACAGTTCATCTTTTAAGTGTCCATATGCTCCGCTTTACTGTGTTGCAGTCAATTATACCCCTATGTCAATAATTTAACTGAGCATTCGGTGTATTCATCACCCACTTCTTACTGGTAGCTAATGTTGCAAGAAAAAGTGAAATTTCATTTTCTGGACTTAATGTTCAATAGGGAAAGCATGTGAATTAATTGTGGAAAATCCCAGGATAGCAAACTAGTCCTTTAAAAAATAATGGTACTTCAAAAATTGTTAACACTGGTGCTATTAATAAAATGCTAAATGTGTCCCTGTTCAATCCACAGTTGTTGCTATATATGACTATACAAAGGACAAAGACGATGAGCTGTCATTTATGGAGGGCGCAATCATTTATGTGATAAAGAAGAATGATGATGGCTGGTATGAAGGAGTTTGCAATCGAGTAACTGGCTTGTTTCCTGGGAATTATGTTGAATCAATCATGCACTATGCCGATTAAAATCCTTTGCTTTTCAAAGTTGGGTCTTGTATTCAGTCATACCATGATTATTTACAAGGGGTAACTAAAAGCTAACAGAATTGTCTTAATATACTTTTAAAAAAAAATGTGCCCATTTCTTCAGGCCATACTGTTTTAATGGTATGATTGAATGTCCATCTCAAGTCTCTGGAGACAGTATGTCTTACCTGATGGCAATTTGTAAAACAAGCAACTGTCTATAACTGGTTATACTTATTTACTTATGCATTGTTAATTTTATGACCAGCCTAAATATTCTGGGGAAGTAGGGTATAATATTTAATGAACCATGATCAGATTGTGCCATTACGTTTTTCAGTACAGCATGGTAACTAACACTACGTTAGACTAACATATTAAAATCTGGATGAGAAGTTTAATGTTAGTGCTGGTCATATTACTTTTTGTTTAGACTCTTTGCTCATTCTTGAACTATATTTGTTTAAAGCATGCATACAAACTTATGTATTGAAATATACTTTTTTAAAAATCCAAGATGCTTCCAATTGTTGTAATCTTTACCTGGAGTATTCTCACTAAAGTCTATTACAATGAGTTGTTTGGGTCTAAGGTGTCCATGTGAATCAAAAAATGGGTGGTCTTATGTATGTGTAATTTGTACCCAAGTTTTTTTAATGAGTAAATTTACATTATGACTTTTTCCATTCATAAATATATTAAGTGAACCAAAGGTCTTGTCCATTACTTTGTTGGTTGGCTTGGCAAAGAAGTCTGGAATGCTAAAGTAGCAAAATCATGGCTGTGTTATCCCAGGCAATGTACTAAAAAGCAAATGTTTGTAATGTGACTTTATCACTGACAGAGGGCAAATAAATTAGATATGAAACCTGGATTACACATTTATACATACTCTTAAAAGTTCTTTTCTTCCAAAATTAATTTTAGCAAGGATTCTTGATTGAATCTAGTTATCTAGATGCAGGAAGTTGGACACCATCGGTAACTGACATTTCTCGGTGGAAACTGTATCTGGCTTGGTGATGTGCCCAGCTGAGCAGAGATGGCAGGCTGTCCTCAAGACATAACAGAGGGGGAAACAAACATGACAGGAACTTAGCCATTCTGTCAGGGGATCACAGGCAGAGGTAGAGGAGGGAAGTACATCATCTCTATAAATTCTGTGGCT
>VYZV01023200.1:20334-32306 GCA_013401275.1 Pandion haliaetus | reverse complement strand
GAGGCGGGTCCGACATTTTGGCGCGCGGGTCCGACATTTTGGGGCAGCGAATTCTTCCAGCAACTTCTTAAAGGGGCCGCCTCTGTAGCCCCCCTCCCCTGCCACCAAGGGAAAACCGCGCCACACAAACCCATAACACACAGTCATATTTCCAGATCAGAAAGTTTTAACTGAACAAAGGGAAGTGTCCCTATGAACATGAGCTCAACAGCAATGACAAAAGAAAAGCAGCAGGGATTCTGCACAAATAATTACTATGCAAACATCTCAAAAACCATTTATACATCTAAATAGCTTGTAATATCGAAAAAATTGAGAAAACTATCAATGAGCTACATTCAGATAGCATTAATTGGTTCTTTTGCAACATTACATCACAAACTATGTAACAGATGTAAAGTGTACTGCAGGGATAGATTATTCAGCTAGACAGCTTCCAATTCAGTTCATACAGGTCTGCTTTGTTGCAGATTTTTGTTAAATATTTTTTTGCAAAAATATTCCTAATTTACATGGGAATGCATTAATTAACTAGACAAATATGTGTCTCTAAATCTATTGCCTATTCTGCTTAAATAATACATAGCTGGAAAATTGTGTCTTTTTGCTGGCTTTATATTAATTGCTGTGCTCAATGTCTAACTCCTTATGCATAGCACCAAGATCTTTATTTTATGTTCTTTTAAGCATCTTGGTTATAACAATACAGAATCTAATACATAAAGAAAAAAAAAAAAAGCTTTAGAGTAAACACTAGAAGAATTTTGCCTGATACAGATTTTGGAAAAATGGCCGTAGATCTTTTTGATAAAGATAAAAGAATAGAGTTATCCAATTCTTTTAATTCTGAAAATACATTACCACATTGGAAAATACAATACAAAATTTATCATAGCTGAAAATAAATATAGTTGTTTAAGCATGTAAGTCTGAACTGAGAGATCTAATTTGTATTAGTGAAAAGGAATGACACTTCTATTCATCATGGTTCATCACACTCAGGACTGTCATTTATTGCATAGTTATAACCATCTTGCGTCTACTACTTCATTTTTAACTGTTCAAAGGCTGCAGCTGCTGCTGTGTCATTCCAGTAGTTTATATTTTTTTCTACTTTTACACATCATCTCCAAGACAGAAATAATATACCTATCAGTTTAGGAGTAGGAGTAAGACCTTCTTTTTAAAAAAATACCCAACATGTTTAGGTCCACATAAAATTTTTAGTTAAAGTCAATGATTCATTTTGATTAGCGATGCATCTTGCTAGCAATATAAATAATGTTTCTTGGAGTAAAGGCTGCATGAAGATGACTTTATTTTACATTTTACCCTACCTTTTTGTGTAGACAAATGGAGAAGTGCATATACAGTCATGAATCGTGACTAAACTTGTGCTCAAAAATACACAGTGTAAGAGTGCCATCTTCTGGAAATAATATTTCTTACACATCGCATTTCAATTTAATCGTTAGCTCACAAGAAATACTAGTTAAAGATTAATGATGTTTACTTGCCTGTTTGCCCTGTGTTTCCCTTTTCATTTGTCTATGCTAGTTTTAAAGTTAGTAGTCCCTGTACAAACTCTTTTCCGTACAAGGCCTTAGAGAGTGTGAATTTAATAATCAGCCAGAGTTTAGACTTTCAGGTTTGTAAGGAGTTGTACAATCCCTAAGGGTTAAAACAATCTGAACAGTAACCTTCTCTCAACAGAAAAGAAACAACTTTGGTTTTAAAAAGTTTTAATCCTTTATCTTGATAAGCTTTGACAAAATATAAAATAAAATGTAACGGTTACTTCTCATTGTTGTCTGAAACTTTAAACTGAACCCTCTGCTCTTTTCAGCCATCTGCATGAGGAGCAAATGATTGATTCTTAGAATATGAAACTGTATGTTCCTCTGAGGCAGACACACACCCACACTCTACACAAGAAGTCTGCAGAACCTTAGAAGTATTTTTCAGGAAGAATAATTTGGACTAATTATTCACTCTTCCTAATGCACATGCAATTTCTACTACCTCTGATAAAAATATTCTGGTCAAGGTACCTCTATTGTGAATAAAAATGATTGAATACAGCTAATTTTAACCTCACTTCTAATAAACTAACCTCTATGTTCTATAAATGTAGACAAATCAGGGACCCAGTAATAACACAATTATCCTTGCCTTACAGAAGAAGACCTTGTATCTGTAAATTGCATGCTTAAAACACATGTTAAGGCTTTGCATTGTCTGGGAGTGAGGCCTTGGGGAAATGATGTGTAAAACACTGTCCTCCCTTCTTGCCTTGGAACCCAATAAAATCAAATCTCATCTACTGTACTTCAGATGGGATTTTTCTGTCTGTGTTTATTTTATATATATTTTTTCAGTCCCTAACCTTCATTTTTCATGTCAGTTTTCATATTACTGCTACCAAAACCAATAATCATTTGTCCTGTATCTCACTCATTCTTTGTGCACTTAAAAGCCTCCAAAATGAAATTCCCCTTCTTCTCTGCTCTTACCTTCCCAGATTAAATATACCTATTTGTCATCCTTCCAAGCTCTCCAATTTCTGTTGTCAACAATCAGTCTTCTCTTTTAGACCTTCTGTCCCAGAGGGATTTTCTCTTTGACCAGACCCTATTTTCCATTCAGCTAATCAACAGCATGTTCCACATTTGCCTTCAAGGAACTTTAAAATATGCTCTTGTAACTTTTGTAGTTATTGCTTCCTTCCCAGCTTGGAATCAAGATGAAAAAAAAATTAACATTTCCTAAAAAAGTTTTTGTTCGGATTCAAATTCAAGTACATGTAGCACTTGTTTAAGGTTATCATATTAGCAGTATATGTATTCAAAAAGTTCTTCACCCCTTCCCAAATGATAAGCCCTCTATTTTGTTTGAGTTGCTAATAACAGAATGCTTGTGTTACTTTGATTGCTACTTTTTAGTTCCATGTTCCTGTCATGTCATCTCCAATACCAATTTGGGAAACTTCCATTCTGACTCCTATATTCTTGTATATCAACAGTTTGAAATTACACTGTTAGTTATAAGCTTTCTCAAAACAGAAGTCTAGAAAACTGGCATTCTTAAACACAGGTGTCTTCCCTGTCTTGTCACTGTCCCTCCGCGGATGATGGGTGCAAATTAAAAGACCCATGCAGAGAATTTGGAGAGGATCCAAGAATGGTAAGCAAGTCAAGGACATAATGGACATAAATACATCACAGTACTACAAACTGTTTTCTAGATATTTAAAACTTCTTTCTTGCTCTAGCACTTTCAAAATTATATTTCAAAACAAAAAAAAATAAGATGAAGCAACTTACAGATATATTTTGCAATACTAAAGAGTGCAATGGGAACATCTAACAGACTAAAAGACCAGTTCTTTGCCTAAAACTTTCTAGTCTAATATTAATTAGGAAGATTTGAATGAAGAATAATATTATGAGAGAGCATTATGAGACAGTGAAAGATACACGTTAAAAAAAGCAAAAAATGCATATTTACTGTGTTTTGGTATTCTAAGACCAAGGTTTTTAAGCTGCTCTCTGCAACCACATAGACCATGAACAAGCTGAAAGCAAATAGTTGGACAGTGCTGGAAAACAGAACTGGAAAGAGCCAGTATTCCTCTATTGTAAGAAACAATGTATCACAGCTTAAAACCAAAATGGCAGTGCAAAGACTAAATGGACATAGATACCAAACCACTTTAATCACAGATATAGAGGATATATGCAGTTTAACGAATTACACGACTTCACTGTCTTGTGGGAAAGACTGTGCTGTCCAGGAGGAAGGTTGAGCAAGCCAGTGCAGCAGTCATCGGGTGAGGTGTACCATCCTGGGGCCAGGCTATGGGATCTACTGGATGTCACCTCTGTGCCCTTTTCTGCAATCTCACTACTACTGCCTTAGGAATCACTCTTCCTTACAGAGTATTTTATCTTTGTATGTTTGGTTGGTTGGTTGGGGTTTTTTTAATTTTTTTCTGTTTCTATTCTTAAAGCCTATTCCAGAGCCTTGGTTGGCTTCACATGCCTTTTTTACAAGCTTCTTCAATTTTATGGATTTTTTTATTCACAGTCACATTTTGATAAATAAAAAAGCCAGCATTTGTTCTGTTTCCAACTAAACAAGGTCTTCCTTAGAGTTTATTGAGCAACTGAATTTAATCAAGCCCTCAGAACACAATCGTGAAGTCCATACTGTGACCTAGCATACATTTTCTCCAATTTTAAAGTAATTTCCATTTTCTGTATGACATCAGAATCTTCTATCTCAAACAATACCATATCAAACTCTGTGTTCTCTGAAAATGTCAAGATAGCAATGTTGTCTATCTAGTCACATAAAATATTAATTATAGCCTCAGCACCCATAGATTCAGAGTTTAACTAGTAAATTCCCAGCTCACTAATTATTCATGGTTTTGCATAGCCTTCATCTAAAATATTTTTTTCCTCCAGTTTCCTCCAGTTTATCCACTTGTTTCTTTTGTGGCACTCCTCAGATATTTTTAATGAAGTTCAGGGAGATTTTCTAGACAAAACAATCAGCTGACAATGAAAAATGTTAGATAATCTGGTACAGTCTATTTTTAATAGAAGTCAATGTTGTAAGTTTCAGTACTGAGAAATAAAAAAAATAAAAAAACAGTATCATGAATTTTGTGTTAAAATTGTGAGTGTTAATAACATCTTCAACTGAAAGTAATCACTGGCTTTGCCAGTGATTTCACTGAAAGCTGCTAGTCTACTGTCAAAAGATTTTGAAAATCCTGTCCTTAATATATGAATTTTAATTGTCTCTGCATTTTTATACATCCAATATTTAAAAAAAAAAATAGCATGACATTTTAAAGTTATTTCCAATTATAGAATTCTGTCAAAGTATCACCTCTAAATATTCACTGTGACACAAGCATAAGAAACAAATTTGGTAAGACAACATTGTATATTTAAAAGGCAAGCTCCAAAACGGTAATGGACAAGCAAGACCCTTTAGCTACAGCTAACCTACTGTCCATATGTCAGGTTACATTTTTTTTTTTTTTTTTAACTTGACTTTCGTACTTTGACACTGACTTACCTGGACGTCAAACTAAATTAGACAGAAGAAAGGAAATATTCCTAAGTAACAGTGAATGGGTCTACTGCCTTTTTTAAAAGACATGGTTAATTATATAGTTACAATCCAAAAAAGATTTTTTTTCTTTATCATCCCATGGGTAAAGATAGGCAGAGTTGACATTAAGATGAACTTTGAATCTTTATAGATGTACAGAACCAAATAGCTATAAGGATTTTTTAAGTTTGTCACAGGAAGTGCTCTCCCTTTCATGACCTTGTAATTTTAGATTTTTTTTACCCAAACCAACACCTTTTTCTAATCAATGCCTAACTAAAAAAATCTCATCATAGATATATATTGTCACAGAAGCAGTTTAAATGAGTAGCTATGAAATGTTTAAAAATCCACAATTCATTTTATTCTTCAAGGATGAAAACAGGAGAGAAATCTAAATTCACTCATGCTGAAATATTTTCACTTATATCTGCTAGTGAGTCATCTGCAGTTCAAGGTATGTCTTTGAAACCAGGACCTAATAAGGAAAACTGAAATGGTTTATAAAAGATTGCTTTTCTGGTCCAAAGCTCAAGAATACCTCCAGGAAAGTCCATTGTCAATACTACAAAACCAGTAAATTTTTAAATATAAAATTAGTCATTTTGGGGTATATACATTCCAAATGAAGAGGTGTCAGAGCATGATTCCTCCTTCTTAGCTTGTCAGATAATCAATTCAAGAAAGTCAAATAAATAAAAAAATACGTAAATAAAGTCATTCACTCTGAAGTCCTCCGTAAGAAATCAGAATGCAAAGATACTGTAGTAGGCAATGAGTTACAAGAAGAAATAGTCTTAATTTTTTATTCAGTGTTTTGATCTTGGCTGAGAGCTTATAAAAAGAAGATATTAGAGGTCATTCCTATACACAAGGATATTCATTCAAAGACTAATGTTAGGTTATTCAATTAAATAATCTGAGTTTCTGAACCTTCTAATGTCATTTTGCAACAGGATAAGTAAAATGAATATGGAGTTATTTGGAATCTGAACAGTTAATTTGTCTAAAAGGAATCACACCTTGCAGAGTTCAGTGTCTAATATACATATGTGAACTAAATTTATTATTTTAACTATTGGAAAGTCTATAAAACCTCATCTAATAGAGTGAATAGAAAGGACAAATATATGGGTTTGCTTCACAGGTTTCTCTTCCTCTAACTGCCAAAATTTCTTCCATGCTTTGTGACATGTTGCCAGACCACTGCAATATACCTTTCTTCATTTTAGAGCAATTGCTCAAAACTCCCCTTTAAATACCAGAAAATTCCTTGGCACACTACTATTACTTCAGCAGAATTTACTTATTTTTAATCAAGATAATAAACATTTGAAATCCCACAAGCAGTGTTTTGGGTTTTTTCTTTCAGTTTGTTCCTCGGTTACCAAGATCTTTAAGCATTATTCATTTCCCAAGTAGCAATACTTTTTTACAGAGTAATATTTTTTCACTCTTGACAATTTATTTCTAACATGCTCCTTTAGTATATCTGTTAGAAACACCTACTAGAATGTAGGAGAGGCAGTGGGAAAAGGTTAATAGAATTAAATGAACATTAGAAAAAATGTCTCACAGTCGAATTCTGACAAAGCACAAAAAGAAGGTTTAGAAGTAAATTGATAACAATTTGTAAATACCTTAAGAGAGAGAAAATATGAAGTATTAAACGAGTCTATTTTTTAGTGAGGAAGAACGTAACTGAAAGCAGTGGATTGACAGTTAAAAGATTACTTTCAACTAAAAAAAAGACAAAAAAGGATATTTATAAGTGTTGAAATAATAGTAGTCATTAATAGTAAAAATTGCAAAAGATTAATACAGAAAATACTGAACTGTTCATGTCTTTAAATCAAGATAAATGCCTTTCTGAAACATAGTTTTAATGAAATAAGATACTGATCTCAATATGGGAATAAGTGGGTAGAATTCTTGTGATACAGGAGGTCAAAGTAGATGATCTAATGGAACTTCTGGCCTTAAAATATATGAAATTGTGAAGAGTTAACCAATAAACCATATGGTGATATTTTTTTCTGTCCAACTCAGCCATTTATATGCAATAAATCCTCCAAGAACAGAAAGAACACACTCCAGGACCTCGTCTTTCCCTGTCTTTTGCACATTTATATCTATTTTTGAAGGCTAAATTCTGTACAGTTAGACAATTGTGCCTTGATACATAGAAAAACGCTGAGCCTTTGTAGCTCAGTTCATGAAAGACCAAAAAGAAGGCTAATAAAGGCAATCTCCCAAAAGTTGTTGCTAAAAATTGAAAGGTAACTACATTTATCAACTTCTCAAATCTGCTGTAATTTATTGAGATAAAACTTATTTGTGTAAAACAAAAAAATAAATAGTTAAAATACTGACAGCATTGGAACTAAAGAGTTAAAGGTAAGTTTCTCCTCTCCAAAACTGTCATATTTATAATAGCAATCCAAATCACGTTGGATTACTTTTTTAATCAAATATCCTCTTCCCTGGTTTGAATGCAAACTAATTCAGGAAAGTCCTGTGGTGTGCTGTGCATAACTTATGGTCAAGATGATCAGAGTTATTTCTGTAAAATATGTATCAACTCACTCAAAACACATGTTGCTTAAAAAGAGATCTTGATCTTGTGTAAGGTATTTATGAACTAATGATCTTTCAGATGTGTCACTTTACAGCAGGTTTTTTGGGCACAGAATGTTGAAAACAGTCATTTTTCAACAAACCACAATAAAAATACAAGTCCTTACAGTGGGTTTGAGGACAAATCACTTACCTTCCCCTTTATAGACAGTATCTTATCTTAGAAGTTAGTAATATAATTCCATTACTTCTCAGATTGTCATGATCCTGTGTGTTAAAAGTAATTTGATTACGTTATGAGTATTTGTTTAAAACATTGGAGAAAATGTTTTTGTCATTCATGATGCACATCATAGTAGTTCTTTGCTTTGCAGAATCCATGGTTCCACAATGTTAGATCTGACTTTTCCAATCCTCCTTCCTGTTTTCTGAACCAAAATACTAAAGTTGAACAAGAAAAAAAAGAATTCACAGCACTTAAGTTTGTAATAGGAAGAATCTAATAAAAAATCTCTTCATCTGTTGATTGTCTACCTTTCTTTTGCTGATAAAATCAGTACTGCTAGAGCTACTATTGGAATTTTGGTGTTTTATACAAAATCTACACTTCCATTTTTTTCTTATCTGGAGACTGAATAATCCATAGGCTGAATCAATTTTCATTACTGCTATTTCATCAAACTGATCTGATAAAGTGTGTTCCTCCTCAGTTCCTCTGTTCTGATATATTTGCCTAGCCGTTTCTAACTCACGTGTGAATTGGACATAGCACTTGTTTAATTTAAATTTCAGCAGACAAATAAAATGAGCTTTGAAATTTAGGACACTTAGCAATGGATGTCCAACAGTCAGGCAGCAGTTTAGTACATTTCAAACAAATGAGCATAGGAAAAAAAAAATTTCTCTGTTTCTGCAGTGTCAAAACTTTTTGTATTGCCACTTCTTCAAATATTCTCACAGACTATGTAGGGAACTGTGGCAGGTACACCCACCCTGATAGAGACCGAAACTTTTTCACTGAAAAAAACCCTAGAAGCCATGGTTTGGAGATCAAGCTGCCCAGCCCGCATAGTGACTGTGGTCATGCACACACTTCAGCTGGTGATGACCATCATGCACACACCTCAGTCAAAAGGCAAGACTCTCAGCCAATGAAACACTACGGTTGAAAGAAACTTCTTGACCATTGAGCATATATGACCACAGATCAGATTTGACCAGGTTATAAACAGAGCCCTGCCAGAAGGCAAATTGAGCCAGTCCTCCTCAGAGCAGTGGGGCTGCAGTTGGGGTCTCTCCCCGTGGATCGGGACACCACCCGTGGTAACTCCTGCAGGTTGAGTCCTCACCTTTTAGGTGAGTGATATGTACATCTTGGGTCATCATTTCTAAACCTTAAGAATTCTTAAGTCGGTTGTGCAGTATTAATTTCCCCTTACATCATTGAACCTGTGGTATACTAATGTTGTTGGAGTTTTAAATGATTTTGATTGAAGAATAAATTTTGTTGGGTTTAAGACCTGTTTAATTTGATTGTGTGATCCTCTGTGACAGAAACACATTACAAAAGCTTAAATGAGTCCTTACAGCAATGAAAACTGTAGGAGAGGAAACAAATAATTTAACCTAAAATAAAAGAAAACAAAATCTTTAAACTTCTTTTAAAGTTCAGGTCTTAGGCTGAAAGACATCATGGGGAGATGACAGATCTGCTGCCACTGGGTTAAATTAAAGCACATATAAATTACATCACCTGGCTACATTTCTCTCCCATATCCTCATATTGAATTAAGATTCATTAGAGAATGTCAGCTTGACATGAATTTTACATGAATGAATTCTCAGCTAGTTAATTACAAGTAGAATCTAGTTCTTTATAATTTCTGAGCAACAAAGAACTACATTACCACAGCTACTCTGAAACATAAAAGCAACATCATAAACTTATTACAGCTAGAAGCTCAGCCCATCCTAACCAGTCTTCCAGAATGACTGCTACGAGAGAGAAAGAGATGAAGTGACAGTGAGAAAGAAGCTTCCTGAGACATCTTCATGCATTACACTGCCCACAGATTGAAATCAAACATTCTCAATGGAATACTTGAACCGTGTAGATTGGAAAATTTCTATGTCTATGTCTATATCTACCCTGTTGAAGCCATAGTAAAGGAAGTTTTGCTACCTCAGGATTGTTTGCAGTGTACATTATGAAGAAAATAAAAATGGAGACATTCCTGTTGCAGTTGGCCATATCAACTAGAGGACAAACAATTCATCAGAAAGTTTCTATTTGTTTGTAACTACAACCTAGAATGCTGCAGTGCAAAAGCCTTTTTTTATCAGTGAGGTTCAGAGAAATGATAATTAGAAATATTTTTTTGCAGACAGATGTGATACACTAGTTTTCAGGGGTTTTTTGCATGGCAATATAACCCTTTCAAGTAATTCAGAAATACTTTTGAAATATTTCCTATTTTGACTCATTAGTATTCAGAACAAGTTTTCCTCTGATTAATCCTTGATGTTAGAAGTTAAAAAATGAAATATTAATACAATCCGGGGACATACTATAACTGCAATTCATTTTTCCTAATTAGAAACTTAAGCATTTTTTATAATAAGCTGCATTTTCCTTACATTAGCTGGATTTCAAAAATAGCTACAGCAAGACCAGCAATAGGGCAAAACAAAAAAGTGGGTAAGAATTATGAATAATCACTGTCCAAAGTATTTAAAATCAGGAATAGGCAAAGAAGTGATGCACCAACCTGTAATACTCCTTTTAAAATATAGGGAAACAAAGTTCACACAGTCATTCCTTCACTCCCAATACCTTTGTAAAAAGACTTCATATTCTGTAGAAGAGCAAAATTTGGGTATATTTCAGAAATGTAGGAAACAAATTCTAAAGCTAAGATTCCAGCTCTAGGTAGTAAAACCTGGTGTCTAGAAGGTAAAGACATGAATGGAGCTTTATTACTTCATGATATAAAAATATATGGCATTTTATTTTATGTGGAAATATGATTTATCTCAAGAAGCATTTGTCACTGAATATTGTTATGATTCCTGCATTATATTGTTAAAACTTAAATGAATGCTATATAATATAATTTCATTTACAGTAATGGTTAAAGAAGGGCTGTCCTTCAATAGACATTCTGGAACACCCACTGGAAACAGTTTCCTGTGGAGGTGGGAACCTTATGATCACTGAATGCCTTTCCACAGTTGCCTGATTATGTCTCTTCCTTCCTTGGACACTGTCAATCTCAGTTTTAGAGTTAAACCCAGAAGGAAAACACTAATTTATTTCTGATTCCTTATGCTAAGCTAGTGAAGAGATCAAACCACTGCAGTTCTCAAAAGGCTAAACTGCTATGTGCTTTTGGAACCAGGAAATCAAGCTGCCGGTGACACTTGCAGAGTCTGTAATGGCAAGGAATTACTTAGATGAGATATGGCCAGACAGTCTTCAAAGTTCTCACAGGCCCTAATGAAGAAAAAAATTATTGAAGTCATTGCCAATATAATGATAATTTGCGGAGAGGGAATTTCTCCACAAACCTTGCAATCACTATGGTATGTGAAGGGACATGGAATGGGAATACAACTCCATCTCCCACCTGAGCACCATGTCCTGAACCCACTACTTGACTCCCAGCTATTGCCAATCCCTGATGCTTCAGTAAAACAAACAAAATAGCAAACACAAACCTACAGAAAACCTGAACAATAATGGCCAAGGATGCATCCATTTTTAGGAAAAAAAATCCTTCCTGAACAAAACTGATTCCTTGAAAAACTAAGTTTTTTGTTTTTAAGAATTCTTTCCCTTTTTTCTAATTTTTTTTTAATTGAACCTTAATTAACACTTCTTGAAATATCTTGGAAGAGCTTTTTACCCTGAAGTCTCTGTGTAATTAGAGTTCTTGTCAATTTATAAAGATTCCAGTGGAAGTGGAGAAATGTTATTGAATAGAAGTTTAACTGTATACTGCAGGAGCGTCCCTTGTTTCCTGGTCTAAGCTCTCAGAGAATCCACAGTTCTTGAAGACACTTACCTTGGACTGAATAAAAGATTTTAGTCATGAGGAGTTTTAAATAAATAATTTTAACCCCCAAAAAGACAATATACGTTTACTTATAAAACATTTCACATTGAGAAAAATCAAAACCGGTTTTCATTGTGAAAGTGTTAAATGAAAGATTTCTTCCTCATAGTTTGTAAAGTTTAATTGATATTGATAAATTAATAGAGTGAAATA
>VYZV01023200.1:1725-12674 GCA_013401275.1 Pandion haliaetus | reverse complement strand
TTTTTTTTTTTTTTTGTGAGCCACATGACCTTATGCAGTAATCAAGGTATCATCTGGCAGACACACAGGAACTGATTTATCTGCTTAAAGCTAATGCTACCAGAGATACCTGAGGCTATTCAAGACATTTCCCTGCTTTGGTAGGGATGATGTGAGGGCTACAAAAGATTCACACTGTCTCTCTAGTAGTAGTCAGAGGCAAAACTGGATACTTGAGGGTGTCTAAGATATCTCTATGATTACTTTCAAAACCTGTAAATTAAGATATCTTTCCAATGAATTAACCAATTTCATTACCAAGATGCAAATAGTCAGTTTCTGAATGAAGAGTAGCTGACTCCAGGCAAACTGAAATGATTTCTGATAGAAAGAAAAAATTTTAAAAAACTCTACAGGGTACTGAGTCAGTACTTTCTATTTGAAGTGTATGATTTATATTTTATGGATTTATATTTGTGTTTTATAGTGTGACTGCATAGTAGTAAAGAATCATCCCCGCTTACAGAAAGGCTAAATCCTGACCTTGAGATAAGGCATCTGTAACCTTTAGAGTAAGATTAATGTAGTTATCTGTCTGGAGACCAAATTTTTTTATTTATGTTCAAATCAAAATTTGTTCAATGGATGCTTTCAGCTTTGTGCTCCTTTAGGACAATACAAACTACAGGAAGATCAATTGAGGCTTTGAGGTAAAAAAAAAAAAAAATTTTGGTCTGGGGTTTTTTTTTTTTTTTTTTTGGGGGGGGGGTGCTAATAAAACCTTCCTGAAACAGTTTTTATCTACATTCTTTCTGCATGGCTTGCATATTCTGATCTCTTTAGAAAATATTATTAATATGATAGCTTTGCAATTTTCTGGGAAATAAAAGTTGAGTCAATATGACAGTAAATATCTGATATGCACAGATCCCAGAACGAAAAGCAATCATGAAAGGGAGAGAATGATGTTGTAGGACAAGTGGTTAGGTAAGCCAAGAAGGGGGAAGAAATGCAGTAGTTTGTTTAGTGGTGTTTTCTCTTCACAAAAGTTGGTTTTCTTTATAGCATAACAAACACTAAATGTCTAGGAAGGAAACATTTCCCCCACAACAGTGAGAAATCTCTTCAGCAAGTAAATTCTATCATGCATTAAAAATGTATGCATCTGTATCTACAGCATACCTCTTTTATTTCCAAAATAAAGAGGGCCAGAGACTCTCTGGTATGTGCTAGAGAATTCTCTTTCACTAGTAATTTATTAGCAGTCATTATGTTCAATTATTATGGTCACAGAGAGTAAAACAAAACTAAACAGTTTAAATCTGACTATACAGTCTGAATATAACCTCTTTCCCCTTTATCTTTTCACTAGTTTCCCAGGCAAAGTAGTAGCTCTGTTAGGTGAACTTTCCTGCCAGTTTTTGAATCTCACATAGCCTGCCAAGTCTCTCCCATCACACATCTGCTGCTGTACTGATTCCCCTCAGTGACCTGCTGGGCTATCAGATGCTGGCTTAAGTTAGTGTTCCTGCCAACACAGGACATGCTGAGACCCTGTCCGGCTGCTGGGTTAGCCCTGACTGTGGTAGTCTACCACTGCTGCGCCTGCCTGGTTTCCATTCAGTGGCCTGAATTTCCTGCTGCACCACTTCTTTTGTCTCAAAAAGACCCAGAAAACTTCTTGAACATACCTGTGCAAGGAATTCTATTAAAGAGTGAGGTACCTTTGTTCATCATTGTTATGGGTTTGTGTGGCGTGGTTTCCTTTGGTAGTGGGGGAGGGAGCTGCAGAGGTGGGTCCTTTAAGAAGGTGCTAGAAGCTCCCCCGGCTCCAAAAAGTCGGACCCGCCTCTGGCCCAGGCCCATCATATCAGTGATGGCGAGTGCGCCTCTGGGAGAACATATTTAAGAAGGGGAACCGGCAGTGTGTGGGGGTTGGAACGTGAGAGGAACACCTTTGCAGATCCCAGGTCAGTGAAGAAGGAAGGGGAGGAGGGGCGCCTGAGGAGGCTGATGGCCCTGCAGCCCGTGGGGAGATGGCAGGCTGTACCTCTGCAGCCCATGGGGGTGAATGGTGGAGCGGAGGCTCCTGAAGATGGCCATGACTCCATGGTAAAAACCACGCTGGAGCAGTGTGAGACTGGAGAGCAGCCCGCGGAAAGGACCCGCGCCAGGGAAGTTTGGGAAGAACTGAAGCCCACGGAGAGGACCCGCGCCAGGGAAGTTTGTGAGGAACTGCAGCCCGCGGAAAGGACCCACATTGGAGAAGTTGGTGAAGGACTGTCTCCCGTGGGAGGAACCCCACGGTGGAGCAGGGGACGAGTGAGGAATCTTCCCCCTGAGGAAAGGAGCGGCAGAGATGATGTGTGGCGAGCTGACTCAACCCTCCATCCCCTGTTCCCCTGCGCCACCGGGGGGAGGAGGTAGAAAGCACCAGGAATAGAACTGAGCCGGGAAGGCGGGAGGGGTAAGGGGAAAGTGTTCTGATGTTTGGTTTCCCTTCCTAATGCCCTTGTTTTGTTTTTGATTTGTAGTAAATGAAATTGCTTTTGTTTCTTCCCCAAGTTGAGCCTGTCTTTTGCGCATGACCATAAGTGGGGAGTGATCCCTCCCAATCCTTGTCTCGACCCACGAGCCTTCCTTTGTATTTTCTCCTCATCCCAACGTGGCTAGGCGTGGGGTTGGGGGGTGAGCGAGCGGCTTCGTGGTGCTTTGTTACCAGCTGGGCTGAAACCGAAACCACGACAAGCATGTTGGATTAATTCTTATCTACCTTTCTATAAGTCTCCTCTGCTTTTGATTCTTAACATTAACTATGCAATGCAGTGTCTCCTGATCTGAATAGAAATAACAGCGTGTTTGGATTTTCACTATAATTTAGCACTGCTAGGCTAATGTAGCTGAAAAAGAATTGGCTGAATACTCTTCTGGCATGTGCATAAATTCGGTAAGTTCCTTGTTACAATTTTGTGTTGAAGAATCCCAAAACTGGTGTTTCCTTTTCCACTTATTAAAACCAGAAAAGTTTCCAGAGGCTGAGAGATCAAGCAGCTATCTATCTTCAGAGTAACTCTACTGTTCACCAACAGCCAGCTCACTCCTCTGAACAGTTAAAATGTTGAACTGACAAAGCTACAGCTTGGTACACATTGTAGCAATGTGCTTTCCCACCAAGTTCTATATGCAGTAGAAAAAAATGACATTTTCCTGGACCTTATGCAACACCAAACCATTTTTTTTTAATGAGTCAGATGCTCATTTAGTAGCTGTCCAAGTTACATTTGACAACATGAGAGGGCAGAATAAACAGTTTTCTGAAAAAGAATCTGTAGGGTAAGCATTTGTAAAACAATATTTGTACAAGTAAATCTCTTAGGGAAATCAGTGTTAAATTAAAAATATGGAATAACATTTTTATATATATATATATACATGCTAATTCTGTGTGTATATATACACATTTATTTATTTATTTATTTTAGGAAGTCATTTCCTCAGAGTTTAACCATGGTTTTGTACTGTAGAGGTTTACAGAGTATGCACTTTACACAGCATATAACCCAGTGACAGGTCACAGCATATATTACTTAAAAAAACTGTTGGTCCAAGAAGTTAAACAATTTAACTTTTACTTATAAGAAGCTGCGTGGCCACACTTCTCGGCATAAATTCAATTCAGTCTAAATAATACAACTGTTGTTCTTACTGTGTGGTTTAGGTAGGTTTATTACTTCTTGACCACTAGCAATATAATTTAGACAGTAAGGATAGAAGAGGAATATGCCTTAAGATTCCATTGCAAATTAGAGTTAGTACTTAATCCTAAGGCCTTAAAAGTTCTTATTTCTCCCAAGAGGGGAATCTTTTAATGGGGCTCTGTGAAAAAGCCCTGCTGGACATGTGGGCAATATGACTATAGGAATTGGAATTGTCAACAATATGCAATTTAAAAAGACATTTTAAATTCTCTGCATTTGTGTAATGGTGTGACGGTCTGACAAATTATAGTCAATGTCTCAAACATTCATTAAAGAACTTTGGTGGAAAAGATGCCTCTGTGAAAACATTGAGTTGTATGAACAGGACAATGTGGCCGGAGGAGAGGGCCCTATGGAGGGTGGGACCGCACTTCTCCGAGGCTGCAATTCCTTATCTTATGCGACCATGAGAAGGAGCACAGCATATGCGCCCGGAAGAGAGGGCCCCACAGAGGATGGGACTGTGCTTCTATCTCAAGCGGTCATGTCAGCAGGGAAAGAGAGGCAACTCCCCAATGAACCCCCCCCCAGGCTCACTGACTGATTCCAGAGAAGCCCAGGAATGTGAACTGCGCATGTCGAGACTACCGAGTAACACACTATAAAAGAAGGAAGAACGAGTGCTCGGCGCACGCCCTCCAGAAAGGGATCTCTACGCTGGCTGAACCAACGCTGGACCCAGGACTGGTGAAACCCTTTTCTTCTCTCTCTTTCTTTTCTTTCCGTCTTTCTTTCTGCCTTTCTTTCTTGCTCTTTTTCCTCTCTCTTTTCCACAGTTCCTACACCCCATCCTTTGAAACATAAGCCGTTGACCAAGTCTGAGACTAGGAGTGGATCTAGCCGCCCCTGGGCTCCTCTTTGAGAAGGAGTTCAGAAAGCAAGGGGGTCTACTCTGAACCTTGTGACTCAACGGGAGGGATCCCCTTCGGACACAGTTTCATGTTCCTTTTCCACTTCTTTTTCTACACCTCTCTTCTCTTTTCAAACAGTGGCTTAAAGACATGATGCAAGGTTCATACTGATAAATTCACTTGTACTTGGGCAAGGTTAGCTAGGTTGAATAAATGTTGATTATTGTTTAAACTCCCCTGGTGTCCTTTCACCTTAATTCTGACAAAGGAAATCCACAAACCTGAGTCGCTAAAACTTTGGGACGCAACAAATGGTTTTGAGCCTTCAGGGTTTGCATTTTCAAAGGTTTACTTCTTCTAGCCTAAGCACTAGAAACCATACTCTTTTTTTTCATGACAACAGAGATGCTTCTATAACTAAATCATTCTAGAAGCTAGGAATTAATGAAGACGTGTATGTATTTATGTATATGTATTTTTATATAAATACTTATATAAATAATATACATATATATGTATATATCTAAATATCACAAGAATATAGACCTAGAGGCCATACCTATTAATACTACTCTCTCTTCCTCAGTGGTAAATTGTTCATCAGCACTACTACCACCATCACCTTGGAAATACCCTTGGTTCATAATAAACATATATTTTCTTCAAAATCAGTATAAACAATTGTAATGGCACACTGTAAGCTATAAAATTTGATAGAGAAGAATATTAATTTGTTTTTTAAATTTTCACTTGGCTTTCAAAAAGTTTTTGTAGTGTTCTAGGTTTACATTTTTCCCAAATCATAAAATGTACATGAATGAGAAAAATTACAAAAATAATAGCATATTATTGTCATGAATGATTGTGATCATGATACTAATTGTGACTGCTATTTAATTATGCCCCCTATATGCTCTCCGAGCTCAGCCAGAACAATCCTGCTCCTGGCATATGTCTACCATCTTGTTCTGTGTTATGGCAAAAAGAGAACTGTTTTCAGGGAAGAATCCATTATTATTCAACAAAGAAAACAAAAGACTGCAGTTTCGTTACTTCCTGAGCACACAACAAGTCACACCTTTTTTTTTATTATTATTTCTCTTCTGAGGAATAAATATTTCAGTATAAGCCTTATTAGTTTGGAAGAGTAGACAAGATTTCAGGAATGCAAGTTTTTTGCTCCAGCGGTAGTACTTGAACATACTCATACTTACAAACTTTGTTTCCCTACAGCCTTTGATCACCACAGATACATCCCAACATTGTTAGATCATGACAACTACAGTAGTTTAAACTTCCTATATGTAACTAGCCACCTGTTTTTTACATTAGAATACACTTTTCCCAATATATAAATCAAAAGTAAAAGATTTTATTGTCTGCGACTTACAATATTAACAATTAATGGAAAACAAAGTATATGTATATATATACACACCTACACATTTGGTATATCACAGGTTCCTATAGAGCTTTAGAATCTTTTGATCCAAACTTGTGGTTTCTGAAAAAGAATTTACTTCAGGCCCTTAAATCATAACATTTTAACTAATGTTGTATATAGTATGCAGACTGTCAGATGGTGTCTTCCATAACTGATTGCCCTTCCAAAATTTCTTGCAAAATTATAGTATCTGATAAGCAATACATTATAATGAAGTGAGTTTTGTTACGAATTCATAACATGTCTGATCCTTTGGTGTGTAATTTTACAGCAAGATGCTAAAAGATCATTTACTTGAGAGCCAACAAGGTTGATAAACATCTCCTTATCAAAATTTATTGTTTTGACTTATGGATTAAAATTACACATTATGTAGAAATGAAATTAAACTCAATAGCTGGTAATGCTTCATCGTTCTTTTATTTTAAATGTAATTATAAATTATTTTTTCACTGATGGACTAAACTAAGCTGTGATGTAAATGTTAAATTCACTAAGAGGGAGAAAAAGACATTCCAAAGTGCAACTGCGACAAGGTGTTTGTGCACTAATACTCCTTTAAGATGGATTTATACAATATTTTGTAGCAGGGAGTAACAATTAGAGCACAGCAATCATATGCCAGTTATTACTTTGTCAGTAAAATATATTCTTTAGATTTTGTGTTTGTATACACAGCCTCCTGTTTTGCTTGAAACATCCTTTATTTCATGAGGGTCATAAAATAATGTGAAATATTTCAGATTTTATAGTACTTCTGTTAAACACACTCTGCATTTAACCCTTTAGGGAAAAAATCTCATTAGCTCTGATTGCATAATGTGTTCTTATTTTACATTAGAATAAATTTGTAAATTTATTCTGTAAATATTTTACAAGAATAAATCCACAGAAGGTGAGAAATAAAATTTTCATCAGAAAAGAATATTTTCATCTAGTTTTATAGTTCTGAATCAGGGGAATCTCTGGTTCAGGGGAATCTCCGCTCTGGTGCCTGGAGCACCTCCTCCCCCACCTTCTTCACTGACCTTGGGTCTGCAGGGTTTTTTCTCTCACATATTCTCTCTACTCTCCTGGCTGCACATTGTTGTGCAGGTTTTTCTTCCGTTCTTAAACATGTTCTCCCAGAGGTGCTACAACCGTCACTGATGGGCTCGGCCTTAGCCAGCGGTGGGTCTGTCTTGGAGTCAACTGGCATTGGCTCTGTTGGACATAGGGGAAGCTTCTAGCAGCTTCTCACAGAAGCCATGTCTGTAGCCCCCCCCCACTACGAAAACCTTGCCATGCAAACCCAATGCAGATAACAAATAAAAAAAAATAATTCCCACACCTTTTCAATTTTAAGTCGCATTATTTTAATTTATTCTTTTATTTTGAATTTTTGTTTTCTTCAAGTCAGGTATAACTGATTTGCATTTGGCCTCATATTGTTTCAGTATAATGACACACTGTTTCGTTGTATTCAGGCAGCTCCCTATTAGGTAAATTTCTTATTTTCAGCTGCCCTGAAAGCTTTCTATTTCACATACAATGTCGCAAGCGCACATTATTGACAATAACAAAATCTAAGTTTGACTGATTGCTGCATTTCTCTTAAGATTATGAAATGTCACTTAACACTTCACAAATGCAGAAATCTGGCAGGAATCTAGGATGAACTAAGGGTCTCTCTCCCCTAGGACACTCCTCAGAAGTACCAGTTCAACATAGGGTACACGTCATTAACTTGATTTTACCAACAGTAAACAGCAGTAACCATGTATTTTAAAATACTGAAAGCAAAGATATGCTATGGTATCTTTGGTAGCAGCCCCTTAAGTTATTTTACAACCTGATGATGTAATTTTCATATCCTCTATTAATAACTTCCTTACACCTGTGTCACTGTTCAGAGTCTCAAAGTGCCAGAGTCCAGAAGAGCACTTACTCAGCTTTGTCTCTAACAGTTGAAGAAGAACTGCATGTTCTATTCCTAAGATGCCAACTTATGAGCCAGTTGAGGTTGAGTTTTATTAAGATTTGACATCCTTAATACTTCTGTGTCCAGAAAGTGTTATTTCTGTTTTCAGAGCAGCAAAATGGCGTACAGAAATTAAGTAGCAATCCATTAAAGTGTTTGATATCAAAATGCTTCTATATTATGTTACACTTGGACAAACTCATGTTTGCTTTGTAACATTTACCTTGATCTTCATCTAAAAAGAAAACGTCCTTTTTTTATAACTAGAGAACACATCTTAGTTACAATTGCATATCCATAATTATCACAGACCACTGACAGCACATATGACTAAAGAAACTGAAATCCATGGTGTTATTTGTGGTAATTCAAAATAGCATACCTGAAAAAAAAGTGTTTGGAAAATGTTTGAAATAAATTTATAAACTGCAAATGAAAATATTACTCTGAGTCTGCTAATTAGAACTGTTTACAGATCTTACTTCTTCTTCTGGTTTGAAAATAGAATTTAGATATACTGGCTAGATATTCTGATCTATTTGTAAATGGGAATGATCATGATAAGACCAAATGCCAGTTTCAGCTATGTACCTGTACAGCCTGTGAAACCCAAATGATGCTTTGCTATTTTAGTGGCTTTAAAAAAAAACAGCCTCCATCTAATCCCACAAACAGTAACATAGATGTTTAGTTAGGGAACATAAAGTCTGATTCAGTTCAAAGCCACAATGTGGTTAACAAGGGATAGACTAGGGAGACCTATCACATAGCTGGCTTGTGCTTTGACCTATGCAGGACCTTAATTGAACCTCAACAGACCACATGCTTAAGTAAAGGAGAATTAAATGGGTAAAACACAATAAAAAGTGGAATCCTCAACAACCAGCTCCAGGCCCTTAACGCTTAGGGCCACTCTGACACGTGTCTTGTATATGAGCAGACTTTAGTGTCTCAAAGCTGACTGCAAAGAGCTGGGCTATGACACCAGAGGCTCCTCCTCTAATCCTCCCAATGGGAGAATACCATCTTCTCTTAGTTAGCTTCCAATTTTTCAACCATTTAAAGCAAATTAGTAGACTTTGCTGCTATTGTTATTACTTCTATTTCATCTGGGTTTTTTTCAATAAGGATTCTAACAATGTTACTTTCCTTCCTCATTCACTTCCACATTTTTTCTTGATGTCTCTCATCATTTTCCAGAAAAAAAGAAAATAAATGATTATATTTATCTATGGACCCCTGCTGTTCTAAATACTAAGGAACATGTACTAGTTTATACTATGACCACAGGGGTAAAGTACTCGTACACAAAGAACAAAGATGCTTTGGTCCTAGGTTTTAAAGAATGAATAGGAAACTGTATCACCTAAAGGATACCCAGGAAGGTCTGAATTTCCTCCATATAGAAAGAAAGATTCAAGTTACAAAAAATATGCTAATACATGTTAATCTGAGGTTATCATTGGCAAAAAGGAAGTTGACTCAATACTAAATATTATGTTGACTTTTCTGTATTATTTGAACTTAATCTTTGTAAGTCAGTATATATTTGGTAATAATATCTGATAATAAATCTCTGATGAAAATTGAGCAAAGCTCTGATGATAGCTCTGACTGATAAAAGTATTTAAAATGTGTTATTCTCTTCCCAGTTATCACTGACACTGGTGAAGATCATTCCAGAATAAACTTTAGAGATATTTTGATATAGAAAAGTTCTGCAATTGCTGGCACACTGCAATGCAGAGACAAGCACACAAATACTGGATACAACTAAATTTAACAACCTGTCAGTAAAGCACTTAAACTAAGGTTTGGTATTCATTTAGCCAATGGACTGAAAATAAACTATCCTGAGATGTATCTAATATAGATGAGATGACCGAAGATGCCATTCCTCTATTAACTACAGAAAGATCTAAGAACAGAACAGACATTTAACTTTCAGCTGGTTAAGCTAAAATGAAATGAACCCTTCATTTTCTATTTAACAAAGTAATAATGCAAAAAGCTTCTTGCTGATTCTCTTCACAGAGAACTCTGCATTAGTGCTCAGGCAATAGGTGTTTTCTCAGCAATGCCCCTGGGAAATTCCATTCACTGGTTTGTGTCTCTTTCTGTCTTCTACTTTCCATAAAATCTGGGGAGCTTCACTGGCTTGTTTTAATGTGTTTTAAGATATAATAAAAGTGTAAAATATGAGCCAGGCATTCTTACACTGTATGGTTTGTCTAGTTTATTCATTCAGGTGCTAAATAATTCTGGTTACTGAATATCATTGTAACTCACATGCAGTCCTACTCAAGAATAATAAAAATACTTTTCTTTTTTTAAAATATTATTCCAAATATACAGCAGTCTTTCTTGTTTTTAAGAAAAATTATGTTCCAACTCACTAATTCAAACCGAGACCAAATTGAATCCCGCTTCACAGTGCATACTGTGAGAGAAAAATTAATATATAAAGTGATTGGATTTCAAATGCTCTGAGGACATGAACAGGAGGAGTTTGCAGTTAAAAATATCTCCTTCAAAGGTAATATGAATAGGTAATAATAGTATTATGGATTAATTTTCACAAGGTCAAATATTACAGTTATGTGATTTATTATGAGTCTTTTTTTTCTACTTCAGACAACTCTGTCACTGCAAACTGGGCCTCTGATTGGGTTTCTCGTTTGTTGTCTTGTTTTCTTTCTTAGATCAGTAGCATTTGTTCAGTGATTGACTTGTATATAATAGTAAGGATATCTGTGTTCCAATATTTAATTCCCAATTCTTGCATTTTTCTCCAGATACAAATGATGTATATCATGGTGTTATGGGTTTGTGTGGCGCGGTTTTCTTTGGTCGTGGGGGAGGGGGCTGCAGAGGTGGCTTCTTTAAGAAGCTGCTAGGAGCTCCCCTGGCTCCAAAGAGTCGGACCCGCCTCTGGCCCAGACAGGGAGTGACGGTGG
>VYZV01023199.1:17349-28014 GCA_013401275.1 Pandion haliaetus | reverse complement strand
TCATTTGCTGGGGAGGGTTCCTTTACCAATATAGATGTAGCTTCCAAGTTTAATAGTTCCTGAAAGCTTTTGTTCCGCAGATTAAGCTAATGCATCTGTTAAATGCCAGTTGGAGACATAAGGAAAAGAAGAAAACAACTTTGCATGTATGTAAGATGATTCTTTAACCCAAAAGGAAGATATTATATGAACAGGCATTATTACAACAGGATGCAGCAAAATATTTGCCATAAGCTCAAAGAGCTGCTACAACTGCAAGGAAGTTAATTCTGCACCATGTTACAAATTCTTTACCACTGAGTGGGCAGCTGCAAAGTCATGGATTTTTTGGCTAGCTCATCTATACTGCCTTGTGAGAAAACTGCATCTTTTCAATCTATAGGTCTTTACATAATGTGTAAGTGGGCTTTGCAGTAGCTGAGAGAAGAGCGGGATTGCTATCACTTTGCTGTTTGTGTTGGATTGCTCAATGTAGACAGTGAATAACGGGTAACTGACATCTCTGCTTCGCCAACTGGCAAATCTCAGCACTGAAATTTCTGTCACCAGGGAGTGCACTGAGACAGGGCATTTAGGCTGCATAGTAGAACCATAGATTTAAAAGATCAAGAAGAATAGTTAATCTAGCTATTCATTTTAGAAAATGTGTACATTCTAAGGAAAATAGAAGATTGCAACATACATAATGTTCCATGGTATTTCTGAAAAAGAAAAAAAATATAACACCAGCTTTCACACAAATTACACCTTAGAATGTGTATACATTCCTATTTTTTCTTTATCTTTAAACAAAATTCAATATATGTTTTATGTTTTATTCTTTCACGCTTTATTTTGCCATGATGAGAAACAACTTTGCTTTTCAAGTAGACAAGAATAGGGATTTTCCCTCTATGGTCAAAAAAAAGTGGTTTGGGATCACCGTGTTGCCTGTGAGAACTTTTAGCACTCCAGGAGAAACGATTTGTGGTAGCAACTGCCACTATGAAGTTTATTAAGTCAGCAAAATATAAGACTGTCCATATCATGATATTTACTAAATAGTCTTGAGCAAACACAGGCAAAGGTTGATGACCATTTGTAGTGGTTTTTAGGGAAGGATTTAAGAAGAATCTTAAGATTCATAAGAATTGGATACTATCGGAATTAGTAAATCCTCCAAATACTCCTATAGAGAGCAAAATGTAGAGAAAATACTGTCTAGATGAGAATGGTGATATGTCAGAGGTCCTAACTAGTGTGTTGTGTGAAGTGTTGATGAAGGAAAAAGAGAAGCTATTGTAGTTAGCATATTTTGAAAATAAGGCAACTGCTAAATTCAGGGTGATAGAAAAGATACTCTGGAACAGAATTGTACCTGCATGGGTGTCCCATACACAAACATATAAGGAGCTGAAGCAGACTGGTGAAACATAGATGGCTACTTCTTATAGAGGTCTCAGGGATGAAAAGCTGACAAATGAATGTGCCTGGTTTTTTTAATACAAATCCCAGTCTATTAAGTTACTAGCATAAGATACCTGAAGTGTTTGTAAGTGCTTAATCAGGACTTTTTTTTTTATGGGCCATTTTGATGACAGGAAACATCTGTAAAAATCAGATCCAAACCTGATTCTGTCTTCCTCCAGAATCTGTGATTATCTGAATGTAAGATTATGATTTTGGCCATTTGCCTCATTTGAGCAGTGTATGGGTTTAAAATATTTTGGCCAAAGTGCGTCTACTTGCCTAATTGGCACATCTCAGTAAGACTAGTATCATTAATGCCCCTCCAATTTCAAAGTTATGAAACAATCAGCTTCTGTTGGCTTTAGCATACACTCTGGTCTTACTCATATTTTAAAAAGAGCAAATTCATTATCTGGACTTTATTCTCCTGATAGTTATATTTTTAATTTCCAGCTCTGTGTGAGTAGGTAATGGGCTCATACTATCGTAGAATAACAGAACCCTTCAGGTTAGCAGGTACCTCCAGAGATCACCTCCTCCTCAAAGCTATGAGACTAGACCAGTTTGCTCATGCCTTTGCCTAGTCAGGCTTTGAAATTATTGTCCTGACAGTGAAAACGGTACTCTCTTCTGTTATGCCACTAGACTGTCACTGACCTTCTTACTAGTGTGCTCTTCTGGAAATTGAAGTGCAAGTTGTTTTAATTCTTTTTTGATACAACTGAAGAAAACAGATGTGTAAAGTGTTAAATGAAAATCTGATTTCTTGTTTTAAATCTTCTATGTCTTTCAACTGATTGTTTCATAAAAGGCAGGTAGATATAAAGGAATAAACCACTGATTGCAAAGATTATCATGTCTTCAGTAACATATACATATGCCTATACATATACCATAGGGAAGAACTTAGGTTACAGGCACAAAGACTTTTACAGAGGTTAGAAAAGTAAGCTAGAATTCACCATTTGGGTATGTTCATGTATATTGCCTTGGTCAACTTTTTATTATAAATGGAGAAATAGTTTTATAACAGCTTCATAAATAAAACTTACAACAAGTCTTTTAATGTACCTATTTCCCTAGAGGCCACCTTTTCATTCTGCATAGGATTTTATTTAACTACTGCATCAGTAGGACCTCTGCTTAAGTGACAGTTTACTCAGGCTGTCATTATGAAAAGAAACGTTAATGTCTAAATAGAAAGAAAAAAACTTATAAATGCTTCACCCAAAGGCTTCTTCCTCTCTCGTTACCAGTCACCTTTTTCTGTGGTGAATGAAAGATAGCTGCTTTCTGTAAGTGCTGTAAATTACAATATACATTATGAAAATGGCTTTGCCATTCATAGGCAAATACTGACAAACTGTATCACATTGGTATTTTCTTGGCATGAATGGGTACGTGCAACCAGTATAGTCTTGAGAAAGCAGATTGCAATTCAGTTCCCTAGCCAGAGACTTCATCTATGACACAAAATGTGTTGGGTGGTTGAGTTGTCCTGATGATGACTACAACCTGAATATAACCACAAGTATCATTTTGCTTACATCAACACTTATGAATCAAAATAAATGTTTTTCAGAAGCAGATATACAAAACACCTCACATTAAAATCATTGGTATTTACACAGGAGGTAAAATTAATCTTGGGCAAGTAAGGCATTATCATCTCTACAACCTCTGAATATGGAATAAAAATCATGAAGCTGTAAGATCCAAACCATAAAAGGTATACATAGATGGATAGATTTAAGCATACTTTAACTAATGAATACTTACATTTTTGTTAAGAAACCTACAAAGGCTCTGCTGTCTGGATCAGAAGAGGATATTGAAATACTGACACAGGGGAATTCAAGGTGAAGTATTCATGAGAACAGAACCACACCATTAAGTGACAGGTAATTTACTAAGCATGATGGAGGGTGGATACTGATTTTTATTCTAAGATTTCAGTTCTTTCCACTCAGGGGAACAGGACATCCCCTCCGACTGTTCAAGATGCCCAAGTCCTGCTGGCAGCCTGGCTTTTGCTCCTCAGCCTCAGTCTTCTGCACAGTGGTGGAAGCCCCTAGATGTGTTCTTCCTTTGCCATGCCCAAGGGGATGTTTTTTTTAAGTTATATATTGCTTCTTAGTTCAGATGGTAGTTATAAGCCACAAATGGCTTTACTAATCAGATCTCCTCATGTTTCTCCATATCTAAAAGCAATATGTGATCATCATTTTGTTCATTATCTCCCTCTGGCATCTTTTCCTAAATACATTACAAGGATGTAAAGTTAACATTTCATCTAAGCTTCTTTGGTTTTTTTTCCCCCACATACTTAAACCATTAGGGAGGGCAGATGCATTTCAGAGCTTTCAGGCACGGGTGGCCCCACCATGACAACTATCTGAACTTCAGTTGTTACCACAGGACATATCATAAACTTCTGATGAGTAAGAACTGTGGAGATGCAGCCAAAATCTCTTTTTTCCCGAGCGGCATTTTCAAACAGGCTTCATCTCATAACAAGTATTTCCATGAAATACTTACCATATGTTGTTGGGTTTTACACATATGCAAAATCCCAACTAAACACAAACTAAAAGCTATTCAAAATGTTAAAAAAATGCAGTATAAACTTAACATTTTAACAAAGCCTAAAATATTGAATATAATTAAAAATACAGTTTATGATTTTTAACCACTTGTCCAATTCAAAGCAAGCAACCAAATGAGAAATATATTCTCCTATTCAAGTTTTTAAAAAAAACCCAGAGCTTTCAAATGAATAACATTTCTATTTCAGACACAATCAAACTTTTTAGGTGCAAAAAATTAATTATTTGCCAATTACTCTGATTAAAATGAGTTGCATTTTACACCTATGTCAATGAGTTGCAGAAGTCTCTTGAGAAATTTTACAGCTTCACATGTCTGAGTTGTGTCAGTAACAGATCTGAAAATGTTGCACATTAGAAATAGCTTGTTTGATTGCATTAACTGGTTTCTGAAAAACCCCTTCAAAAACATTTTTTAAATTTCACAGAATCTGAAAAAGACTGTATGGAAGCAAAACAAGTGTTAACTATGAAGGTCAAAAAAAGAATTAAACAAGAGACATAACAAACTCTGAAACACTTATATTTTAATTACTTTCCTCAAGAATCAAGGGCAGATAAATCTCTGGTGTCTGTAATGATCTGGAACAAAAGGTGGTATTCAGCAGAAGATTCACTTTGTGGCAGGAGTTACAGATAAGAACAGTTGTACCAATTTAAATACCACAGTGGCATAACATGAATTTTGTCCTGTTTAACATGCCCTCCTGTATCATCTTCTCCCAATACGCACATCCACAAGTTTATCCCATATTATCAGTACATTTTTCACATGTACATATTTCACCTGCAGCTAATTCACTTTGCCTCTCCACTAAGACACATCCCTAGTTAAACCACATTGTCTGGCATGGTACCTTATATTGTATAGCTGAGTCTGTACTGACTTGTATCACAAGAAGATGCAAATAGAGTCTGACCTATTTGTATACAGTGTTACTCAGTTTGAGGACCAGCTTAACATAGCTATTGTTTTGTAGCAATAATTACAGGAACATGGACATACACATGTTCATGTTCCTTGTTCTTCATGATTAATGCAGAAACACCTCCAGAAGCAGACATACTGCTGACTGCCATAGCTAAGAACACATGCATATCCCTAATTAACACAAATGCATTGTATTATAATGAAGTGATGGGTAACAAAAGTGTGTGCTGTTGTTTCTATTAGTCCTACAGCTATAGTTATTCAGCAGGGTACATTGATGTACAGGCATTACACAAGTTTTTGCAAAAAAAAATAGAAAAACATAAAGAAAATCTGCCCCACTGAACTCCTAGACAGTGATATGGCATCAAAATGAGACAGAATTCACTATCCTTTCTCCTCTCCCTATTTCTGTGTCAACCAGGTGAGTATTTTCCCTCCAAATTATCAGCTTCCTAAGTGGCAGAGATATGTTTTACTTGTTTATGCACTTCTTTCCTAATTAAAATCTAAACAGTTCGTTTTTTAATTCATTAACTGCATGGTGTGTAAACTGAGCATAAAAGTTTGCAACTTAGTAAGATCATAATTAGTTAATTTCCCAGTACAGAGCATACAAATAAAACATAAGCACACTAAAATTTTAATAGACAGCTAAAAATAAATTCTTCTCACAACCATTTTGCAAAAGGATGAAGCAGCCAAAATGTTATCCTCTTAAATGAAGCTTTAAAGTTGACATTTGACTTTTGCATTGTAGTTTTCTTTCCCTCTTGATTTTAATCTTAACTTCTGCATCGCACATTTATGCTAACCACCGTTAAGTTAAATGGCACAATACAAATCAGGCAAATGTAGATCTCTCTGTGAAATATTTGGTAACTGAATTTGACACAAAAATTAAGAAATGACAATTGGCAAGAAACTGGATTGACCCATTTTGGCCTATGCAAAGAAATACAATGTTAAGATCTCAGCTAAGTTGTTAAAAACCTAATTAAAAGTCACATTGGTCATTTTATCATAATTTACTTAATATACTTTATCTACGATAGAAATATGTCTATTTTTCTACGAGACAGTACCTAAAGAAATATCAGGAGATCCAGGTACAGAAATAAAATCGCTAAGTGAAAAAAACAGTGGAATTTTTTTTGATCTTCTACTCTAAGAATTTCCTTTCACAAAGAATTAGCACAGGAAGTATCTTTTTATATGTATTCACGCTTGGGTCATACCTGGTTAAGAGCCTATAAAATTGGACTCTGTACTGTCATAAGAGAGTAATAAGAACAAATATGATAAAACCAAGGAGCATTTAGGCGCTCTCAGCCCTCTCATGTCTGCTCAGTGCATTGGAACATATGTAGCATCTGCAAGATTTCACTAGTGTTTACTGAAAACTTTTGTTATACCATTGCTTTTTAGAATAAAGACACTATTTTTTACTCTTTTTTTAATCTATCAAATATCTATTTGTCCCATATTGCTTGTAAATGGTGCTACATAGTATCCCGGAGAGAAGCCACTTTTGCTTCTTTCCAATTCCTTCTACTCCTCCATCTGATTCACTGAATCCATAAGGAAAACAGGGGAGAAAGATCAATGCTCTTAACACTGCACACAATTCAAAATAATTAGACAGATTGAGGACCTTAAAAGAGACAGATTTCAAAATTTTGTTCTGCATCTGTCTTGTGGACTTTGATCAGGAATAAAAAGTTAAAAGTTCTTTTGCTCTTATTGCTTAAGATGATGAAATTACATCAAATTGACAGAGGCAGTTGCTGTGTCCGTCAGCCTGAATAAAACTGGATATAAGACTTCCTCAAACTGTCACCTGAGAAGGAACTTCTGTATTATATTTTGTGAAAAAAAAATAAAAATCAGTTCATGAACAAATAGTAATCAGAACGTAAAAATTTAAGTTCTTAAATTTTAGGGACAGACTTTAGAAAGTATTTCAATATTTTGGTCCACAACACCACATTAAGCCACTATCCAACAGATACCCTTTAAGGCATTTTCAGAATCAAGTTTCTGATGAAAGTGTTCTTCATAGAGTAATTATAGATTAACTTATTCATATCCTAATAAAATATTTTTTGTCACTCCTAGTTAAAGCCCTTGGGCTCTTCCCTGAGGTGGGAGCGCAGGTCTCAGGGCTGGCCTGGGCTCACCATGGCCACAGCTGGGCTGGGCTGGTTTCAGCTCCTGCCTCGGGGCCAAGTGCCTGTTGCCTCCCATGCCTGAGCCTGAGCTCTACCAGTGCTGTCTGTGGGGTTTGCAAGAGCATCATACTCCTTCCAGGGTTTAATCTGGGACTTTTCATAAACTGCCCTTCTCCGTGCATGCAGTTCCTTTTGATGAAGCTGCAGCTACTGACAGTAAGACCCACAGAGACATTGGAAAGGAGAGTACAACAAAGAAAAGGGGTAGATACTAATAAATTTTCTTGTATAACAACTTCAATTGTGTTATTAAAGAAACTTTACTGTATTATTTTGGGCTGTAAGATGATGTAACTGTTGTAACTGAATTAATAATAAGTGTCCATTGCATTTTGATTACACTGCTAATTTTTTATTTAGACTAACAATAAATTCTTGGCTCTATTCATATAGTGTGTTCCCTTTATCCCATAACAAGAAGCTAACACTCTAAAGCACTCAAAGTGTTTCTTGTTATGAGTGTTTTGTCTTCCTTTCTTCCTTTTTATTTAGTACTATCCTAATCCTTGAGTCATTGCAAACTTTAACCATCATGACTATTACGAGACTAGTTCATCATTAAAATGTTAAGCAAAAAAAAAAAGTTATGTGCAATTCCTTGCTTGTTGAATTCATTGAGTCATATCAGTTCAATAGTATTTAGTTAATTTATACTGTCATGTGACTTTGTATTGTTCTAACCTCTTAATGAAAAATTCTGAGTTCTAACAATGTCATTTCTCGTACATTTTTCTTCCAAACTGCAATGTAATTTCCCAAACCTGTTTTAGCTTGAATTTCACTATTTTTACATGCAGAAAATGTACATGAATAATGATTACTCAAACCTGAGCTATCATTAATTTTTTATCCTGTGATTAATTTAAAAGAAGATCAAATATCACATTCTCTCCTCATGTTGATAAAAGTAGTTTTGGTTTAATAAATTGCCATTTAAGATTTTGAGCATGACAAGCAACTGGCAGAAGGACCTTTCAGTTTTTAACAACCATTCAGTCAGCAAAGATACCACAGCTTTGCTTTCTCCTGTACATACGCAGGAAATCATAAATACCCTATGTAACTGCAGGTCTAAGCTTGTATGAGATTTCTGTCTCTAAAGAATTACTACTGATCCATCTTCTGCTTTATCTGTTAGAACATTTAGTCCTAAATACTCAGAAGTTGTTACCTGGAAATACATGATACCATATTTATAGAGATAAGTTCCTCCCCTTTTTCCTCACACATGGTGTTAACATTCCTGCCACACCAATCATCCCACCAGATACCAGTAAACTGGACTTCTCAATGAATAATTCTAACTCGTTTTGTTTATCACTGGGACTTCTAGTTTTAGCTAAAAGCAGTTTGGAGCACAGGGAGCCTCTGCCTTGGGCTGTTGGACAGAGCAGCTGCTTTCCTCTATCCACCCAACCGCTAGCTCACTCCTCTCTCTGCAGGACATGAGAAGAAACTAAGATGACAAAACTAATGGGTCGAACTAAAGACAGGGAAATTTCTTACTAATTACAACTCTTCATAGACAACTATTTACAGGTATTTCCTATTTGTCCCAGATTGTTAGCTGCATTTTTGGAACTGTTAAATTTCCTGTAAACACCATTGTCAGAACTTACAGTGACCTTATTTATAGTGACTTGGAGTTATGCTTATCCTTTTTTTTTTTTTGGTTACTCAGAGTCCATTTATCTTTGCCTGTCTCCAGTTAGGTAGAACACAGCATCGTAGTTTTGACATTGATTTCTTACTAAATTTTCAGTTACTGCTTAGATTGTTTGCTCTTGGCACATGGTTCCTTTCTTTATGGAATTAGAGCTAGCAGCATTTACCGAACCCTGGTTATCCAGGCCTTCTTTTCATCCAAAATCTTCCACAGTGTCTATATGCATTCTTTCTATCTGAAGAATCTTTCCTATCAGTAAAGCCATATAGCTGCTTCATAAGAAAAAGTATGTTATAGCTTCAGAAAAAAATAATTTTAGACCAATTAAAATTGAAAGAGACCTTGGTGATAACCTGGTTCAAATCCCTCCTCCAGTGATAAGGCCAGTTTCAAACTCAGATCTGACTCTAGTTAGATCAGGTTGCTGAAGGCTTTGTGCAGTTGAGTTCTGAGTAACTCCCAGGACAGAGATTTCACAACCCTTCTGGGAAGCCTAAACCGCCTGTCAAGCTTTTCTCTGTATCTAATCAGGATTTCCCTTCTGCAGTTTGTGTGAGTTGCCTCTTGTCCTTTTGCTTTTCACCTCTAAGAAGAGTCTATCTTCTTTTTAATAGCCCAGCAGATCGCTGAAAACAGCAATTAAAGCTCTCCCTTAGCCCTCTCTTCTTAAACCTGAACAAATCCAGTTCTCAGTTTGTCTCAGTGCATCATGCTCCAGACCTGTACTCATCCTGGGGACCCTCTGCTGGCCTTGCTTCTGTTTTGCACCAATTTTCCTGTACAAGACAGCCCCAAACTGATTGAATAACACATCTTTTATCAGCTATAATTACTGTTCCATTGCTAATCATCAGAATACTGCATACAGAGTTGTACCAAAGAAGCAAACTTCTTGTATTCCCTCTTTTTAATTTTTCTCAGTATTCCCATATCTACCATTCCTGCTGACATTCTAAGGCTGCTAACTTAAACACACTGTGTCTCTTTGCTCATGTTCCCCACCAACTTATTAATAAGGAAAAATTAACCACTCTGCTCTGGAACAATTAACTCAGTGTTTCATGGCCTTTGCATCCGTAACACCAACATACTTGTCTCACCTGCCTGAGAAGAGACCATTCCATCAATAAAATCTCTATTGGAAACCAAATAAAAATGAATAAGAATTAAACCATCATGGCTTTCTTTTCTAGGCTAAAAGTCTCCACTTATGCCCTGAAAACTTCTCAGTTTTTGCTTATACGTTCACTGACAATATTTTTAATTTCTCTTTGTATGCGTATGACTGTTCATGTATTTCAGATCTTCTATTGCAGATCCTCTGAATACTCACTCTGACAGTAGTTGTACTCATGTGGCTGTTCCATGGATTTTTTTTTCACCAGGTGTCTGGGGAGGTTTTGTTTGTTTGTTTGTTTGAAATGAAAGCTGTGAGTGATGGAACATAAAGTGGTGGCCACAGAAAAAAAGCACTCTAGTTTGATAAGCTGCCACAAGACAATCAGTTTCAAACTTTGTGTGAGTCAATCAATATCCTCAAACTAAAAGGGTTGCAAACACATTTATATTTCAATTGCTTTGTTTAAAAATGGTAGGAACATAAAATATTGTAAAAGTGTGAAGAACAAAGTTGATAGATGAATCTATGATTTATTAACAAGTCCAGCCTCAGCCAGTGTTGTAACTGGCTGAGTCCTAATATTACACAGCAGGTGTAAACTTCTTCTAAACTACTTACAAGGCTGATAGACAAAATGAAATTTATCCTTCCTACTGCTCATG
>VYZV01023199.1:4865-17145 GCA_013401275.1 Pandion haliaetus | reverse complement strand
CTAACTTTACAGTATTCACTTCAGTTTTACTGTATGCTCTATATTTTCTTCATGCATATGTTGAGTATACATTGCACAACTCATTTCTTCAGCATCAAGAGTGACTCATCTTTTTGCTGTTACTTAAGAGTTTTGTAACACATTTAGAAGCCTGCAATGAGATGCATTGCTTTAAATGCAGTTATACTTATTTTGAGAACTGCAGTTGATACATGCAGCACAAATGTAAATAAAGCATGTGCTGTCCATATACATACCTACCACTGTGCATGCAGAGTCACCTGTCACTGAAAATGAGACCTAACATCACCCTGTAAACCAATGAGACATGTTGCATTCATATAATAAGCAATACCTTTCTAATTGTTACAATACCTCTTCCCTCCAATGTGTTCCAAATAGCTTTTATTTTTTAACTTCAGAAAAGTTCTTTTCTTGGTTCCAACAGTAATCTATGTACCAAAAAGGCTAAACCTGTTCTTTTAATGATGCAGACCACACTGATGTTTTATTAGTATGTATATTACTCTCCTCCTCTCTCCTCCTATACCTTCACAAGTTACTTTAACTTCTGAGAGCTGTTAGCTATGAATCTAATAGGTTCTGAAACTCACCAGCACGAAAGAAGGAAATTCCAACGCATCTTTTCTGTGGGCAATGGAAAGAGAAATCTTGCTTAATTACTTTCTACTTTCACTTGTGTATCAAAGTCAGGATAAACTGCTAGATAGGGAGGAAGAGAAGCCTTTTCCTTACCTAGGCAGCCAATGTCTCCTGCACTTATGCATCAGTCATATATAGTTCTTCAATATTCTGGGAACTACAGTCACAGGATGACTGCTAACTCAAAACTGCACTAAGAAAAAGGCAATTTCTTCTGGAAGATCAGAAGGTTTTTGTTTAGGTTTGGTTTGATTTTTCATATAGAGTGGTGAACTGTAAGGCTGAGTTACTTTGCTCCACAGGCTTTTTAGTAATTTTCTATAAAAGGTCCTTTTGCATAGAGATACACCTTAAAATATGAAATTTGTTTATGAATGAAAAAATGCCATTGGGAGAATAAAGATATATGTTTATTAGAAATCTTTCTGCCAATGTCAGATTATTTCATCTTTCCAGGTGTCCTGAAAAGGTTTTATTTTAAAACTCTTTCATGAACCATTACATGCATCTTCTTATTAGCTCACCACCCTTATAATCATGACAGTAGGTAGTTCAGGCTGTACATTTGTGTACCTCAAAATACAATGCATATTGTCTCCTGCCCAAGCTCTGCCTGATATATTTTTGCTTAGGGGAAAAAAGGGGCATCTTATGTGCAAACTCCAGTTTCCAGAGAACAGGACACTGAACAGGGAAAATATGCTATAAACACTGAAAATAATGGAGAAAAATAATCTTGTTCTTTCTGTTAATTGAGAATTTTCAACTTTAGTAATGGAAATAAAATTGGTGATCCAGATTACTATTTTCTGTCCACCCTGGAAAAAAAAATCAATTATTTGTAAAAATTTTTATTAAAGTGGAATTAGAACATTGTTTATTTCATAGTGAAAGGGAATTCCATGCTCCTTCTAGCTTTAGCCTGCATTGTACACTGGCTTCTTAATTTTTTTCAGTTCAGAAGAATCTTAGAGTATGTTGCAGTTACAGCAGAAAAATAGGAACATAGGTCCACAAACTTTAGTTCTGTGATGAAATACAGCACACGTTCTTTAAAGTTGGCTTCAACCAAATTGAAAGATTTCAACTTGTTTTGTTGTATATCATCTGAAGTAATTTAGTTAAATTTTTATATTTCCATGGGATATTTTGATTTTACAGAAACACCTTCTCCATTTGAGAAAACAGAACAGAAAATGATTTAGAATATTATTGTTCACAACTAATATGCAATCAGATTCAGAAATGTCTTCCAACAGAATGGAGCATTAAGTGAAAAATCAGATTTGTTCCTTAGCTCCTCATGTTATTCCCATTTTAAAAGTCAAGAAGGATACAGGGGACTACAGGTGGTCAGGCTTGCATCTGTCTCCAGGAAGATTATGGAGCAAGTTCTCCTAGAAGCTGTTTCCAAAAGCAGGAAGAACAAGGTGACTGGAACAGCCAGCAAGAATTTACCAAGAGCGAGAGTAGATGTTTACCTTTAGTTTAGCAACATTTTTCTTAATGATCTCCAGTAACAATCTGGAAGTCAGAGTGATGAGACATGAACAGGCTGTGTGGATTACAAGGTAGGTAAAAAATGGTTTATCTTTCAGGCTTAAAAGCCTAGCGGACAACACTTTGAAATCTAACTGGTATCTAGTCACACTTGACATTCCACAGGTATTGACTCAAGCTCTTCATCAATGACAGGAAGAGAGTTAACCCTCAACACTATTGTGGACAACACCAAAATGGAGAGTGGTTGTTAGTGGGCAGGAGGGAGGATTTCCATTCAGAGGGACTCCAAAAAGCTGAAGCAATGAGACATTGGAAATTGAGGATGTTTAACAGAGACAAATGCAAAGGCCTGCACCTGAGGTGGAAGAACCCTATGCATCAGTGTGGACTGGGAAGTGACTGGCTGTTTCACAGCCTCGCAGGGAAGAACTGGGGGATCTGAATATGCATTAGCAGGGTATCCTTAGGCAAGTGAAAACTCACCAATTACTTGGCTGAAAGTATAGCTGTAGATCAAGGGAAGTAACCAATTCCCTCTGCTTGGCATTCATGAGGCTATATCTGTAATACTGTGTCCAGTTTGGCTCCTTGTATTAAAGGAATGTCAATAATCAGGGTAAAATCCAGCAAAAGACCACTAAGATACCTAGACAATTGGCACACATAACATGAAGGGGGGCTGAAGGTTTGTGTACCCTGGAAAAGAGAATACTTAAGGGGGAGGACCTAACTGCTGTCTTCCATTACCAAAAAGGAAGGTATAGAGAAAAATGGAACAAACCCTTTCTTAGAGATGCACCAGGAAAGAACAAGAGGCAGAGGTCACAAGCTGGGGAAATAAAAAAAAAAAAAATCCTGTTGAATTCTTTACAACGAGAGAGTTTAAACCCTGTTGCTCAGATAGGCTCCAGAATCTTCATCCTTGGGTGTATTCTGAACTGCACTTCACAGAGCCCTAGGAGATACACCTTTGTGCAGGAGGTTGTTGACCTTCGTAGGAACTTTCCAGGTAACTGGTTAGGTTGGTCACCTATAAGTAGCACAGGTAGAGGTGGGGAAGAAGATGAGGTATTGAGGAGGCAGAGAGAAAGCATAACAAAGTATGGCAGACAGATCATCTGTGTATTTAGTTGCAGAAGAAAGTGGAAAGAACCAGTTACGCAAGTACCACTCTAGAGCTGTGAGAATGTACGGTCTGGGTGGATTTCACCTTGCCTGTTGTGAGGTGTCTGGAATGTGATTTATGTATGAGTTATTTGTCTCGGCCAGCATTGTAATCAATGGAGATTTAGTCAATACAGCCAGGGGAATCATAGAAAGTGATTCCTCAGGAAATGGAGAGAACATGTGTAGGCTGTGATATTTTACAGTTTCCGTGAAATAATTATGTAATTGATCTCTCTTGCTTCTTCCACACTTTACTCTGATCATGCTGTACTTTTTACCAGTTACAGTGAAACTATTTCTGTGAGTGCTAAAAGGAAAGAAATTTATTCTTCATAACCACAGAAATATATTTTTATAATAAATATATTCTTAGAAAGGACTTCTGCTGACACTGCTTTTTCAGTGACGTAATAAATCAGGAATATTATTTCTCTGACTTATATAGTGACGATAGCAAATGTCTGTAGTTTATATATAAGAGAGGGAGTCATCCTGCCTGGCTTTAGATGTCTGCAGTGCTGGCACTTTTCACTTCAGAGACCAGATAGATGGCTCTCAAGACCCCATTGGCTAGACTATCGTGGGACATGCTGATACTCAGAAAGTTGTTTCATGTACTCTCAAACAAATTTCTCTTTCAGCTCAATTTCCTAGCTATTAAACAGCAAGAAACGTACCAAATGGAAGTACGTCTTGTGGAAACTGGGAAGTCTGACTCAGTATTCCTTGTAAATCTTGCACACTTATGTCTAAGAGTATGAAGAAGTTATGAAATTACAAGGCTGAAGCTACAGATTCTAATAAATAGGACTAGTTACTTGATCAAGGATGGGAAACAATGTAACCTCTAACAGATTATGTCACACATATAGCTCAGTATCTGAGTTTTAATTAAAATGCAGACATAACTTAAACACAGGTGATTTGTGATCTATGCACATAATTTCAAAAACAGTCCTCTACTCCCAACAGCAACAGGAACTCCAGTAAATCTCAGTCATGACTCTCTCATTGTCTTGATGTAAGAATTACTGAATTAAACTCTATGACCTACCTTACACAGGAAATCTATGTACCTGATTTTATGGCTATATTTTCCAAATAAAAAGGTCAACATATCAAGTGAATTATCTGCTGTAACATTTTCTCCCTCTGCCAACTAAGGTTCTCTGAACATATTGTCCTATAGTTGGTTGAGGTGGTTATTACTCTAGGCTCAGCCGACAAAGGTAAACTGATTTCTTAGAACTACTATCTTAGCAGAGATTTGTTATAATAACACAAATATACATGTTCAGCTGCTAATACAATTTCCTTAGGAAAAATTGTGTGAAAAGGGACACTGAGGTACAACTTTAAAGTTTGTTCTCTGCCACTTTAAACTCCAAATTCAAGTTTGAGTCATACAGAATTATAAAGTTTTCTGAGGGTGTCCTGAGCTGACTTTCTTGCAGCTTTGTACCAAGCCTGTGACATAATTCTTCTTTCCACAGTGGAAGATCTGATGTACAACATTCTTCTCATGTTGCATTCATAATAGACATGTTATTGTTTGAAGTGAGAGTTACGGTCGATGAAATCTTGCTTCACTTACATAACAGCAAAACTTAAGTTAGCTTTAAAGTTATTGTTATATGCAAACTGCTTTTAACAGTAAACTGAATTACACGATACCAATGGGGACAGAAGGGGAAAGTAATTTCCTCTTAAACTCCTGTTCATTTCCTGTGCATGTAACAATACAAAATTAAAAGCTGATAGTGTGTACTGTAAAAATAAAGGAGGACATCTGCAGATTTGAGGTTCTGATTGATCACATCAGAATCTGATTAGCTACTCATAGGGTAAGATAGGTATGCTTTTTTCAGTTTTTAGCACACCAGTAATTGTAGGGTCAGTATATTCAATGAAAGTGTGAAAGATGAAAGTTGTAACAGCAGAAGTTTGCCTGCTTTATTATTTTACACAATTGTTGCTAAATTTAACTTTCAGTTGTTCATTTTTGAGCTCTGGCTCATGAGTTTTTAAATTAAAATGATAAGGACTGTAATTAAGCACTGGTAGAAGCAAATAAAATAAAAAACATGAATGGTTTCCCCTACTAAAGACACACTTGGGAATATTATAGAGACAGCTGGACAATTTTTCTGTCTCTTTGACATGCTGATGATAAAAGCGATAATATACAATACAAAGTCAATTACTTGCTTATACCATTCTGAATGTGCCCAAACCATCATCAGAATCACAATTAGCTAGTTAGCACCTTCCCTCACGCCCAATGCTATTGTATTTGTCTTTGAGTGATCACTGAACAAACAATTGCACCCTTTTGCATCTGTTCCTAATTTAACTGTTCTGATCTGAAAATCCTAGCTCAACAGGGAAACTATGTCTAGATCCAACAGTTATATTTAGGAGAGTAGAGTCAGAATTAGAATTTTAGATGCCTAACTGAAAATTCACAGCTCTGCTCACTTCAGTGTATCACTTCTTAATTGTGGAAGTGTCAAAGACTGGATTCCCAAGGCATTGCAACTTTTTAAGCATAATATTCCAGTCTTGAAATTTCTTCTTTGATTCATGTCAGAAGTGCCTCAATTCTTATTACAGAAGGTATTTGCCTACCTTATACTTTAGCACAGTAAGAATCCAGGAGATCATTTTACCCCAGGATACAGTTCCCCACTGGATTAAGCACAGTTAAGGCAGTGCCGCTGGACTCCTGTGAGTGCCTGAGCCTGAGCTCTGCCAGTGCCTCCCTGGGAAGGATCTGGCAAACCCAAGGGGTCGTTGCCCAACAAACAAGAGACCCTGGAAGGGGTTGAACCTGGGCAGGCTGTGGGGACACGCTTACACTCAGCTGGGAGCAGCCAGAAGGCAGCAGCCCGGGGCAAGGAAATATTTAGAAACAAGCCAAAGCAGTCCCCAGGACTGAGGAGGAAGGGACTCTCATCACTCCTCCTTAAGATGATAGAAACCCACTAGGACACCTCACCATCTTCCTGCTTGAGAAAAATTAGGCCTTCCACATTAGGAATGCTGAAAGTGTGAACACAATACTGGGGAAAAGGTATGGATATTAATATGTTTTCTCAAATAACAATTATTAATGAGGCTTTTTTTGCTGTTATTCGGATTATGAGACTTAGCAATATTGTAACTTAACTAATAAGTGTTGCATTCTGATAAGCTTGTTAAAGATTTTAATTAAGCTAATGACAAATTCATGGCTCTGTATCTACAGCATGTTCCCTTTACCCTGTAACAAGACTCTGAGTGTAATACTGGGAGTCACATTGTCTCACTGCTCAACATTCAGACTGTTCCAGTGATGTGCATGCATATTCTCTCCTGTTGTAAGGAGGTAGTGGTTACAGAGAACATGTTCAGAAAATGAGAAGACATTTCTTTCTTTTTCGAAAGAGATCCAGATTTCTCTCTTCCACTTTTGAGGAGAAGCACTATCAAGCTTCTTGATTTTGTTTTCTGGAAGTAAAGTGATTATCACACTGGTCAGGAGGCAACCTGGTTCAAGTCCTGTATGGGGTAGGTGTCGTACATAGTCCTCTCCAGGGATTTCTAGCCCTATCACATTCCTAGCTTGGCTGTCAGGGTCTGACCCTTCGCAAAGATGCTTTTACACACAAGCTCTGCAGAGTACTGTACAGATGGCCTTGGGCCTCAAAGAGATATGAGGATATCTGTTGAGTTTAGGTGCAAGCCAGTATCCTTCTGAACAAGGAAAAGAATTTCCTGGGAACACGGTGAATATACGGAAAGGACCCTCATTAGTTTTTCTTGATATTGAAATTTTGTCATCCAGGTTTTAACTTCTTTGCCTCTTGAAATGCAACTAACAAAATATTTGAAACAGATCAAAATTCAGTTTTTTTCCATTTGCACAAAATTTCAAGTGCAAAATTCACGTTTTCCATTCAATTTATAAGGCAAAATTACCCATGGAGTTTAGCAAAAAATATATATGCACTACAAGATTTAGAGTGACAGTATATGTTGTCTTTTAACACCACATTTTCAGGTGCTAAATAGAAAATAAAATAGAAATAAATTTCTTTAACCTGGCCTTATAGCAATAAGGAACAAGTAGAATGCTTGAAAGCTGAAAAAAAAGTTGTATTAAAGAAAAATGAGGAAAATGTTTAAAGATTAATATGCCTATTACTATTCTCTGTACAAATAGGAAGAGCAGAAAGAAGAGATGCAGTGTAACCTGAGAAGTGTAAGTATTTTTACAGCACACAGAGGAGCATGAACTCCACTCAAGACGGATAGATAAGCCTGTATTTTGGCTGTGATTTGTATTGCCTTTTTTAGTACACCAAAGCTAAGAGATAAGCTACTCCAAGGGGCAATCTATTGTATCTTAATATAGGATGAACCTTAATTAGTTATCTAGCCTAAGTCTTGAGACTAGGCATTCAACTCCTGAATGACAATGGTTAGGTGAGAGAATGTCAACCCTATGTCTGCTCATTTAAGGAGTAACAAAATAGGCACAACAGATTTTACTACTAATAAAGAAGGGATTGTGCTGCTTTTTGCCAGCCCTTCTTTAAAGGTAAGAAAGATACTAGCAGTGGATTTCTCCTACATCCTCACAAGATGTCAATATTTTGTCTGGAAGAGACACTGTTGTTTGGGTTATTTTTAAATGTTGAGAAAACGACAAATATCATATTGGATATTCACTGTCAGGGTACTTTTTAGAAAACTCACAATTACATCTATCCAATGAAATATTGAAAGTTCTCTTTTAGGGGACTGTTGTAAGTTGAAATAATTTGCCAAAAATAGTAATTGTAAGAAAGGTGGAAAATATTACACTTCATTTCTTTTGTGGTAATATCCAGTGCATCTGATAATGAACCCCACTGATCCCAGTGTAATACTGTTTTCAACATAGCACAGTGATCCTTTTACAGAATATTTGGACAGAATAACTAGAATGATTGAAATGCCTTTGTCCTGGAGATCACTAGTATGAAACACAAAGGTAGAGGTGAATGAAAGCATTTATTCTGAAAACCTGACAAAGTCTACATTTTGATATGCAGACCCAATTTTCCTTAAATATTAATTTTGAAATTGCAAGTTGGTAGACTTACAACTAAAATTTCTGTGAAAGAAAAATTATTTCCTGAAATGTGTTCTGTTGTAAACAATATATTTTTTTACAATTCTAACCAAAGTGTCATTCATTTGAGAACAGCCTCAGTTTGAGGTAAAGTATTGTAGAAGGAAAGACTTAGAAATATCAGTTATGCAGAGATTACATTTGGTAAGAGAGATCAAAGACAAAATTTGTGAATTTTGTGGACAAAAATTAAAACAGATTTGTTTTTACCTGCCCCCCCAAGACAGTGGTGACACAGGAAAACCTTTTTCGTAAACCACTTGGGTCTCCACAGTTTCCACAGAAGGTGGGTGAGGTCCATATGAGGAAAGATCTGACTCACTTCAACATTTTTGCTACTCACAACTTGTAATTGAGGTCAATGAAATAAGAATTAATTGTGATAATATGTGTATAATTACCACAATGTAATAAATCAAAGCTTTCCCTAATGTCTCTAAACAAACACCTAAGGCAAACTGTTCCCATGGTACTAACCTTTCCACTATATTCAGTGCCCATCTCCTGAGACATGAATTTTGTGCCTATCTTTCACTTTCTTGCACACACTTTATACTAGAGAAGACAGTAAAATGGCATGGGTTTTATATCACTGTCGCACGTTGGTTAAAGACCGGAGCGATGTTTTGCTGGTATACTCAGGAACAGAATTAAGACTCAAAATGGACTCAAGTGCTAAATAACTTTATTTGCCCAACAACAGGTTTGCAAAGGCAAGGGAGAGAGATAAAAGGAAAGAAAAGAAAGGACAGGTTAGTTGCAATAGCTACCACCATGGAACTGCGGTGTCCCAACAGTCCTAATTGTCTTCAAGTCTGGTGGAAGAACGTTCCGTCTGATGCTGGTCGTTTCTGTTCTTTTACTGGATGGTCTCGTTGCATAGTCATTCTTCTTCTAAGAATCATTTAGCATATTCCCAGAGCCATTTTGCTTAACCACACCTATCACACGGAAGTGGTATGCATGCCCAGAACCTTCACTGGGGGGGTCTTAGATGGTCTTCAGGGGTCTCCGGGCCCCCCTGTCTTCCAGATCCCAGGTTTGGGCACATGCACGGGGGTTAGATTAAGGTTCTGAGAATAACAACATTCAGTAACAGGAAATCTGTGGTTTTGTGGTCCCAAAGGTTGTTCCGTTGTTATAGTAGTGGTGGTTTAACGTTCCAGCAATGTTGAGAGAGATAACCAATGCAGTCTCTTGCAGTCTCTTACTATCACTGTAAGAGTCTAGCCTATTTACTTCTGTGAAGGAACTTTAAGAGTGTAATATGAAATTTTTAATTGTTAATTTGGGTTAAAAACGGTAACTTTAAAAGACATATGAAGTCTCTGATCTTTATAAAGAATGAATCATTAGAAAAGAGCCAGCGGCAAGTCTGGTGATAATGATTAAAATTACATTTTCTTGGGGGGGGTCTCAGTGGAGGAAATTACTCCAGACATTTCTAGGGCATGTAATTTGAATTGGATTCCACAGAGGTAACAATTTGAACTTACATTTCCAGCAGAATTTAGAGTAAACAGTAAGGTTTATTGATGAATTTTAAAGACAAAGCAAAAAGGTTCTTAAATCAAGTTGAGTCTATGTCATTAACTGGTAAGCAGTGAAAAGTATGGGGCGTTGTTTTCATCTTTTCAAAACTAGATGGAAACCTGATGCTGTGCTAATGGGAAGGTATTATAAATGTCAAAATCAGAGTTTGGAAAGGGGAAGAAAAACTAGAAATACAAAACCAGCCAGCCACACACACACTGGCCTGTGGAAATTCATCAGTGATTTTCTATCCACTGCTGGAGTGTGTGCAAAATTAAGGAATGTTATATAGGTTTCAAGACTATGAAGGGTAATTATTTTAGCTGTGTAACTTAAGTAATTGGAACTTTGTGATTTACAGGCAGCTAGATATGAGGCTATAGAGCAGAAAATCTGTACTGTATCAAAAGGAGTAGTCAAGGTATACATCACAGAGGTCTGATATTGTCCAGNTTTATTATATATATTTTATATATATATAAAATACTCTTTTATACATATATTAGATAAATATATAGCATGAAGTGAACACATAGGATGTATAATACTGTTAAAAGACATTTTGAGATTATAGAACGTATAATTAAACACTTAAAAAATATACATAAAAGAGTAAAACTTGATATAGAAGAAACTTGCTAAATATGTACAGAGAGATGTGGTAGAATATGCTCTTTGGATTTGGATGACCAGAATGTACTGTGTACTGCTTGGTCATCAGTTCTGTTTGTTTATATCTACTTGGACAAAGTTACGTGCTCCAAGGGAATGATCCTTCAACTCCAGACCAAATGGCAAAAAATAGTTTTATGCCTACAATACTCTACTATTTCTGGAGTAGACTGGCTACAGCCATAAAGGCACTATGTCTGTGATGCTCAGATATCATTATAGGTTTGGGTTTTTTTCTGTTCAGGGTGCCTAAAATAATGAGAACTCTGCCACAGACCACCCTTGTTGTGCATTATACTATTATGTGTCTGTTGCCTACCCTAGAACCTGGGTTGAGGTTGCCTGGGAGTTTTTCGTTATTCAACAGCTGCTTGGACGATCTTGAAGAACTGCATAGGGTAGAAATAGTAAAACTAGTATGGTTTCATCCATATTCAACATAGGGAAAGCTTTCTGGTCAAATTATTCCCAGAAATAAAAAAACTTTTGTCACAGGAAGAAAAAACTCAGAAAATTAACATACAAAGTATGTGGATGACCAGGGAACTGGGGCCCAGGACTAAGCCGGGTTCGAGTGACATAAGGACATGAGAGTACCTAAGGTATTTGACAGTGTGCCACTACCCCACTGAAATGACTGACACCTACTCCAGTGCCCTTATAAAGTAACTCCTGAATAAAACCTGTAGTGACTTCTGTTTTGAAAGTGTACAAGAGTGAATGAAGTTGGTCCATGGAGGAGATAATTTTATTAGACATCTTTTTTTTCTGGTAGCCAGTTCCTGCTAGAGAGAGAATAGCTTCACCTTGGAGTGATATAGACTTCTTAGGTGTAGACTTCATATAGACTTCTTAGCAATATCTCAGAGCCAAACTCATGTCTTCAGTGCTTTGTGACTTAGATGAAGATGACTTTTCCTGATCTCCAGAACAACTTGGAAAGATGCGCAGGCAATGCTAGAGAGAATTTTATTATACCAATTTCATTTTTACTTTGTAAATCTTTTTATAAATTATATTGTAAGTGAAGAGTTTAAGCCTCATATAGGCAAAAAAAAAAAAATATGGGGAAAAGAATCAAATTAAATAATGGCAGACAAAAAAACACAGGAAAAATCCCCAAACCAAACGAAAAACAAACAAAAAACTCCCTCTTAACTTGAACAGCTCAAAAAACCATAGAACAAAACCAGACTGTCTTACCTTGTAAGGAATAGAAAATAGGCTACAGTAGGTCCAGTCTGCCTAAAAGCAAGGTGACACAGTAAATACATACACTTGCTGTATGTCTAATAATACAGCTTTTTATTGGCAAAAAATGCTAAAATAAGAGCTCTGCTTGGAGGGGGGTTCCTCTGACACTGAATTTCTCTGGCGCTTTTTGTGCTAAGGCCCCCACATAGAGGTGTAATGAGACTTCCACATTTTTGCACTTCTATATCTGAAACATGTTCAAGATTTAGCTTAATAAGTGTTATGAGTTTGTGTGGCGCAGTTTTCCTTGGTAGTGGGGGAGGGGGCTGCAGAGGTGGCTCCTGTAAGAAGCTGCTAGAAGCTACCCCGGCTCCAAAAAGTTGGACCCGC